>JAUPMG010000006.1:15728528-15751960 GCA_031762675.1 Pachysandra terminalis
ATGAATGACATGGGAATGATATCTGGAATGCTCATGGGTAGTGATGATGATCATCAACATCACCATGGAAGAGTGCTCATGAAGAACATGGAGCATGAGCACAATACTAGTATGTTACAGGGAAGATCAAAGATGACAGTGGATTTCTTGGGGATCGGAGGATCGAGGTCGTCGGGGACGAATTTAGTACATGAACAGCAACAACAACATCAGCAGCAGCGGCAGCAACAAGGATTGGAGTTTGAAGCAATGACTAGTCATCAGCAGAGATTGCAAGGTCTGCATCCTTTCCAGAGACAGATCTCACATGGGCAAGCAACAATGGAGAAAGCCATGTGGGATATTTGAAGATAATAATAGGCCTTTTTCTCTTCTTTTTTTTTTTCTTTTTTTTTTTTTGTAGTTTGACGAATTTCTTCTTTTTTTTATTACTGATTTCCATCCATGGAAGAACCAAGTGAATGTCTTACTAAAGAGTAAGCAGGGAGGAGGAGCTTGGCCATGGAGGAGAATTAGTCTTAGACTAGACTCTTGGTTTCATAAATGATACATTAGTGAACATGAATGGATACATGACATGCATGGTGTCTATCCCCTAACACAAAGAAGGTGGTCTAGTTAGAAGGGTGTAGGTGACGTTTAGGTGATGTGGGGTCGAGGTTAGTGACTGTGACTGGTATGAGGGGGCAGAGTGCACTTAAGGGATCCTGGGAAGATAAGAGGGATCGGGATTTTATGTGGTGTACACCACAGGGGTGCTCCTGTGGTGTAGAGACAACCCGGAGGCAAAATGATATTTTGGCCCTCAGAGCTCACATTAGAGGGGCGAAAATATTATTTCGCCCCTCGGGGATGTCTCTCCACCACAGGAAATCCCTTGTGGTATACACCACAGAGGATCCGTGCCCAAATGAGAGAGCGGTTTTTGTTGTGTAGACGTACTATATGTCTTTTACACATGTATCCCTGCATTTGTCTGCCTTTGAAAATGAAAGTATATATAGTAACGGCGGGAAATGAAAAAATAGTTATATTTTTGTTAGTGATTATAACGACAATGTGTTCAGGATCCTTCTTTGAGTGAGGTTGCTGGAAGACATACCCCGAGCAGCGGACCTTTGTCCTTGGCCTCCAACCCATAGGCCTGCAGATCAAGAATTGCGGTTCTGATGCTTTGTATGGGTGACACGTGGCACAAAGTTTACCTTTCATCTCCATTTGGGCCATCTACTAAGGAGAAGATTAATTAGTTCCTCCTCATTTGGCCAAGTGTATTGGGTGTTTGGTCAACATGAATCATCACAAATAGGAATTAGGATATTAATGGGCTGAAAAGGCCCAGTTAAGCCCATTCCATCTCTATGTGATTCCTTGTCGTAAGGTGCATAGTGACCCATTAATTTTAGTGGGTCCTCAGTTCATTCCATTGACAGCCCAGCCCAAGATCTATCCATATAGTGAAACAGCAAAGTATGAAAATAATAAAAATGAAAACAATAAAAAAACAAAAGTAAAATTCGTTAAGATAATGATATTTTTTTTAAGTCGGATTCGGCTTATGGACCTAATTATAGAGCTCAAGCTCGGGTCTTGTTGACCTGGATTAGGGGTGGCAACAGGCCGGGCATTACTCTATATATAAGAGCACTTGTGTTGACCTGAGCCCAACCTGGCCAGAGCTTCGGGCCTAACATTGTTTGTCCTAGCCCACCCATGTTTGTTAGTACTAAGATTTGCCCGAGTCCGCCCATATTCACAGGACCACTAAACCACAGTCTTAGGATGATGATAAACTCAAGTAAAATTTATATGTTAGTCGTTATTAAGTCTTCACGTCATCGAGCTAGGCCAGGTTAGGCCGGACTAATCCAATATAAACCTGAACCCAGGCAAAAAAAATTTATTGGGCCTTAATTTTCAGCATAGCCCGGCCCGGGACAAAGGGCTATAAATCCTTATACAAGCCCGCCCAAATATACGGCCGTGCTGATCGGTCCGGGCGGGTCACCCGGCCCATTGCAACCCTTACCCTCGATCCTAAAGGACAATTCTGTCACGTTAATGAAATGTAGGGCTTTTTCTGTAATTCTAATATTGAGAAAACCGAAAGAAACCCTAATCCTTGCCTTGTTTCGTCTATAAATTGCATCCGTTCTGTTCGAAACAGGGGCCGAGGAAGAAATTTATTTGATGGAATGAAGGAAATCTCTGCCTCTTTTAACCTGTATTTTTCTTCACTCTTTTATTACTATTTTTGATAATTAGTTTGTGGATGTTTTTGAAGGAGAAGCTGTGATGATGAGAACTACCTATTTTCTGAGGAAACCTTTGATTATAAGACCCAATGGATCCTTCTGAGCTCTCCATTTTTTATTTTTTTATTTTTTCTAGTTTTGAAGTTGACTGTGTTTGATCTTCATTTCAAATGTTTTTTTTTTGTTTGTTTGAAAAAAAGATAGAAATTTTGGCCGTCGATGTGATGAATTAGAATTCGGAAAATACAAATGTCGATTTAAAATCAGACTACAATTATCTGATCGACGGTTATTTTGCTAGTGTTTTTTTTCCTGATCCGATCTGCCATCTTTTCTATTGTTTTTCCAGAGTTCTTTTGCTAGGTATTTATTTTAGATCTGTTCATATTTTTGTCCAGAGTTTCTAAGTTTTGTCTTCTGATTGAAAATCAAAAAAAAAAAAAAAGCTCTTAATAAACTGAGTTTGAGTCCTGAAAAAAATATCTCAAATGCTTAAATTTTAGGGGCAGCATGGTACGATCCTAAGTGTCGAAGTGATTAACCAAATGAGTTTCCACAAGTCTTGGGGATTTCACAAGTCTTGGGGATTTCAACAAGTAGTAAGATTTTTTGAACAATGCAAATAACAAATGGTATCATACCCATTATACGCGACGGGTTAAAGTCTCAAAAGAAACAATGCTACGGGTTAAAGTCTCAAAAGAAGCAATAAAGGCAAGCAATAAAAGCTGGATAAAAATGTTTTGATATCATGTATGGACATGGTGTTATGATAAGTGGATGAGTAGTCACGGATGAGAAAGGGGTTACTGGCGGGTCAGTGTCGATAGCGTGAAGCGTGGTGGTGTTATGGTCTAAAGTGTGAAGTACTTAACCAAATGAGTTTTCACAAATCTTTGAGCTTATGAAACAACGATTTGGCACATAACACTACAAAAAGATGAAAAAAATGGATATAGCGAAAGGAAAAGGAAAGTTATATATGTATAATGGAAACTACTTAAATTGGGTTGGTACGAGGATTTAAAGGTTCATTGCAGAAAAGTATGTAAAAAATATATCACAATGGAAGGAGATGCTCTTTATTAAAGAGATTAAAATTATGGAACCTAATCAAAATTGTAGAACTTAGGATGGTCAAACCAGCCATAAATTAGATAATGGGGTTTATTTAAGAGATTGGAAAGGTATTTAGCGTTTAGGTTGAATTTGATCCGGTTTTTACAAGTATTTATTGTTGCGTATAGCTTATATAAGCACTTTTTAAAATTAAATGTGTTTGGTAGCGTTTTTGGGTAAGTGATCACCCATAAGCACTAAAGGAAGGTTACTCATAAGTAGACTCTTATGTGTTAAGCTATTTCACAACTTTACTAATATTTTGAAAATACTTAATAAATGTTATTTTTAAACTTTAAAGATATTTTTATAATACCGATTTTACCCTTAAAGTTTCATAAACACTTAAATAAATGTATTTGCCAAACGTTATTTTTTTTAAATAAGTAATTTATTGTTGTTGTGGATTAGTATTCTTATTGAACAACATATCCAATGAGTGCTTATCCATAAGCATAAATCGGGCCAAATGCAGTCTTAATCTCTTTCAATTCAACCAGTTATCTGATTCAATAGAATTTGACTGTGTACTTGCTGCTGATTGCACTGTTGCACAATAATCTTCTGGAGCTTGCCATTGTGCAGCACTGTATTCACCTCTAAATCACGTTGTTGTCAATGAATCCAAACAATTAAAATAAAAGTAACCTGACCACGTCTAAAAGAATATGATGAATCACCCCAGAAAGGATGACCACATCTAAAAGAACATGATATGATGAATCACTTCAAGACAGATCTTAATTTTATTAAAATTACGACAAATCAACCAATATACAATTTCAAAGCCATCAACATAAGATAGGCTTTAGTCCACTCGGTCTTAAGATATTGGATTAAGCTGATGAAAAACCCTCTGGGAAATAGGATGACGACAGGAGCAGAGGCAAAGCTCAATAGGTCAAAACACGGCCCCATCCTATTCCTACCTGATGAAGAAATTAAAATTTTGGTACTAGGGGTGTACAACAGGCCGTGCTAAAATTTTGGCACCTCAAGCCTGGTACGGCACACCCCCCTTGGCTTATGCTTCAACTTGGCCTAAGCATGTTGGACCATGTCACGGGCTGTGAAACTCAGGCACTACACAACTTATGAACCATGCCCCGTCCTGTGTTGTGGCACGGACAATCGGGTCGGGGTGAGGCAGCACACAAGACGGTCCAACCATTGTACACCCCCTACTTTCAGCCAACTATGAATGGTAAGGGCAAAGCCATTTTGTTCTGGACTTCAGTTTAGCATCAAACTCATCTTCAGGCTCACTGGTGTTGAAGGAGTGGCTTAACATGGTAGATCCAACAGCCCAAACCACACTTAAAGAGTGGGCTTGGCAATGCCCATCAGGTTCTTGCAAGGTTTAAAGTCTCGGGATTTGGGATTGGACCGTTCCCGGCCGATCCCAACCCTGACTGACGATACCAGCCGGTCTTTGGGATTGGACCGTTCCCGGCCGATCCCAACCCTGACTGACGATACCAGCCGGTCTGGATCTAGTACCAAAATTCAATCACCCAGCTTTTTAAAAAAAAAAAAAAAAAAAAATTGGATCTACCGGACCAGCAGTACCAATCAAGACCATTTCAGGTTAATACCAGTTGTACCATTCTATTTATAAATTAAATTAAAAAAAAAATTAGATCGATTTGACCAGTTGTACCGATCACTGGACCGGTTGTACCGGCCGGTTCGTACCTGTCAGCTGGACCGGTCCGATCCAAAGCCTCACAATACAATAGTTGTATTGTGGCTTAAGATCAAATCGGTCCTGACCGAACCCGGTACAGACCAGAACAGTTCGATCCTTGAAACCATGGGTTCTTGTCCATCTCGAACTAACTCTTTAATCTTTAAGAGAGGACCGGAAAAATAAATAAATAAATAAAAAGAGCAGACCAGAAAAGTTCTAGTTCATGGTTACTGTGGTCCAACCTGCCAGCCCCTTCCTTGTAAACACAGACCCCACAGAATTACAAAGACAGAGATGCCTTCAAGAGTCAAATACACATCAGCCATAACAATATCTCATGTATTGACAATGAGATTACTTACAAAATCCACCTGAATTAAACCCTTAAGCTTAACTCAATCCCACTTCTTAATCCACTGTTTACCTCCAGAGAGATTTGCTTGAAATTTTTTTATGTTTTTTAATCTGGAATCCACCAGCGACTTTGACACCGGCAAGGCCGTCCTTCCCTGAATCATAAATGGGAAAGCCCGGCAGGTTTAAATGTTAATTGTTACTTTTCCCAAATCTCAGTCAAAACTCCAATGTCCGCCGGAAAACAGAACCACTCAGCGCCTTCGCTCAAGCCACCTCCTGCCTCCATGCCTCCTACTATGATCCCTGTACCCAGAATTCCGTTCCCTTGACCAATCAGGTCTGCTAGAGCTCCGGCCATAATCCCTTCTGAATTCCGGGAAATGCTGTCCGTATCGATTTTCCTCCGGCGGTCTTACCGGACTCCTCTCTGGACTCCACATTTCCAGCTCCGGCTCATCCAAAATCTCACTCCTTACACCCCAAGGTGCACCTGGTTGCACCCCGCGACGCTGCATTGGACCTCCTCCCCTATATAAATTATAACTGTTTTGGTTAGCTTGGGATAATGAATACGACGCCGATCCCTGCCTACTACTACTACCGGAATCGAAAACAAGGGCTTGACTTCCTAAGTCAGCCGAGTTTCCCGGCCAAGCGGAGTATAAAGGTTTAACCGACGATGGAGTCTCGCTTATCAACAAAGGTGGTTGTTGCCTCAGAGGGGTCGGCAACAAAGCTGGCAGAAGCAGCAAAGCAATTGATACCGGCGTCGGTCTCACATTGTCTTGCCCAAGACTTATTGTTTCCATCCTCAGTGAAGGATTTTGTGTTGCCGGAAAATGCCTCGCCGAGAACATATCTTCTGGAACCAGCGGCATCTGTGGTAATGGATGCTGTCGCCTGGGAATTATCGTCGGCAGTTGCTCCTCAGGCAACATCGCAAGTTGTGGTGATGAATGTCGATGCGCTACTACCGGAAACTGTTGAGGCTGCACCCTGCTTGTAGCCGGAAGGTTGTCCTGAAAAGGGATGGTAGTGTTGACTACAGGAAAACCTGCAAAATTTCTGGTAGCTGTTGAAAATTGCTGCAAAGCAGAGTCTTTGGCAAATTCTGATCTCCATCCAATCTGCAAATTAAAGAGATCTCCAGTTAAAATTACACTAAAATGAAGATAAAATAGTAACATACTAACACGGGCACAGTTGTATTTATCATTTTCTTCTGATTGACAGACCCAATTGGCTAGTAACCAACCGGTGCAATACTGTTTCCCAGATCTTTTACTACTTTTATTCCTGAAAAGAATTGTCAAAGGAGTAATAGGTATAAGCAAGGTCTTCTATGTCGATACCGTCAGGTTGACCTATCAACATGTCACCGACATGAGGGTTAAAAAAAAAGGAAAATTTAGAAAAAAAATGATGAAAAAATCTGAAAAATGTGAGATTTTTTATGGGTTTTCCATCCTAAGTTTAAAACAACTCTAATTAGTATTTAAATACATCATAATACATCAAAAAAAAAATGTAAACAACAATGTTTACACATCAAGGACATTGCTCAAGGGAGATTCACCCACTCACCGTGGGGGTGCAAACTGTGTAAAAATTGATGTAATATGATCTACTTAAACTATATCCTCATCCATTGAATATCTTACAACTAAAAGTACATAAAAAATAAGCAAATAAGATATATATCATTCCAATTTAAAATCATAATTTTGAATTTTTTCAATCTTTTTTTTTTCTCCACAAAATAGTTACGCAGTTTCATAATTAATATTTACTAACATCCAATATTTATTTCAATATATTTCTTGTTTTTTTAATTTTTTAAATTATTTCAAAAAAATTTGAATTTTTTTCCCAACATATCACCTATGTTAAGAGACATGAGAAAATATCAAAAAAAAATTAAAAAAATTTCCCCCGTCGCACAAAACCAGAGTAAAAACGATTGACCCTCAAGTTTTGTGTCCCCTTAGTCCAAATCGGTAACATGTCACCCAACATGGACAACATATCGCCGACATTGTAAACACTGGTATAAGCCATTAATTGACCATACAGGGGATCAGGTCCTACTTTAAGAATAGCCCCGACGATGATGGTCGAGAATCTGCTATTCAACTGGGAACAGGGGATCCTAATTTCTGGTCTGTCTCTCGGATTTTAAATGTAAAAGATTGTTATATCATCGTTTAGTATCCCTTGCATATGTTAATGCTTTGCAGACCCAGAAGTATTCTCAAGGTCTACTAAACGGATATCTTGGACTTGCTTTTAATGGTTGTTCTATGACCTATTATAATAAATTCAGATTACACACCATTACAGGGTCGGTTGACGGAGTGGGGGATGGAAGGGATGTCATTTCCACTCTCTGCTCTGACCTTCCGCCCGACCCATTTGGAATCTCAGGTGAGCTGATCCCACTGGCCTTGATCATATCGAGCAGCCGCACTGTGTCTGCAGTTGTTAAGTTACCGTTTCGACCGGAGGTCAAGGCAAAAACCAATTCTGGGTTTTTGAGCAACACAGCAAGCAGCTCAAGATCTGGTTCAGGGGTGGCATTTCCAGTACTGATCTGGGCTTGGGTGGTGGCAACTGAAGCATCCACATTTTCAGTACTGTTCTGAGCTGGGGTGACAGCAATTGAAGCATCTGAAGCATCCACGGCGGTGTGTTCTTCATCAAGTGTGGGGGGTGCTGCTGCTTCTGCTGCAGCATCGGCCGGCTGTTCGGTTGGGATTTCCGGGGTCAAACTGTCGTCATAATCCATTTCAACATCCCACGGTTCTTTCGGATTCAGTGGTATGTGCTGGGTGCTCTGATAGATTATTTCTTTCTCCCGGCGGATCCTCCCGGTCTGAATCTCGACTTCTTTGCTCTTCTCCCCGGTACCAAATCTCCACAAACAGTTGATCCTAACTTCTGCAGAAAGGACGATCAGAGAAAGAGCTGAAATCCCTGGAGAAACTAACTTGAAATTCAAATTAACAAAAAAAAAACTACTTCATCCAAAGAGATAACAAGTATTGAAATTAAATCAAGTAGGAGAGCAACGGAAAACATCAAAATTCCTTTACAATTACATTGTAAATTTCCACGCCATTTTAGATATAGATTGCATTAGCCCAGTTTCTTGATTGCCAGGTTTTTTAAATGCTGTAAGAGAAGATCCTCCAAGAAATTGATAAGAAACGAGGGTCCCACTTTTGCAACACAATTCCTTTATTATTGCTCCAAACAACACACATGCTTATATCTCACTGAGAATTTTAAATTGCTTCTTGTTTAATAAGCAGGATCTTATATTCCTCCTCACAGGATTTTGCATCTCTATTTCAACCCAGCTGAAGCAAAAGGCAAACTGCTGTTAAATATGCAATGTTTCCATCAACCAACCTTTCTGCCGAAACAGTAAATGGGGCTAAACCTATTCAATGTCTTTCTTTTGTTTCACAAAATAATACTCAAGAGATTTGGACCTCACAACCACCATGTCAAGCCATACAACCACAGCACCTGTGTTCAAATTAATGGCATGGATACCAGATTTTCAGGACAGTAATTCAAAAAAAAAATCATTGAATATCTGATACCGCGTATTTGCATTAGGCTGCCCAAGGTGATCCCTCTGAAGAAACATTTACAGTTTCACATTTATGGAGGATAGCCCAATTTACACGGGGATAAATACTTCATAGTTAGGATCATCACATGCTCCTGACCAAATCTGATCCACCACAGAGGTATATATGATATCGATGTAGGTTTACATTCCATTATACCATGTAGGACATCTCCTGCATGAAGAACTGACCCATTCTAATAATCGGAAAGATTTTTCTTCGCGAAAAAATGATAAGATCAGAGAAATTGACCGGATCAGAGATTCAAATCTGTTGCATTCGTTTAATGGCCAAAAATTAAAGAAAGATATGCAAAATGCCTATGGATAGAATGATGGCATTGATTTCACAGAATTGGAATTTTTTACATCTAAATTGGTGTTCAAGAAGATGATAATCACAGACGAGTAGAATTTGAGACCCTTCTGATATATTTCGTGAAATTAGGCAACTTCTTCAAATACCATATCTTTTCTTAAAATAGTAGTATTTTCTACAGTAATATTTGTTGACAAATAAAGAAAGAGAGCTACAAAGATTACACAAAAAGCGAATGTACCTGGCGGCATTTGCCATGTGATTTGATCACTCTTCAACCTCTCCAAAGACAGTTGTTCTCTTGGCTTTGGATTAAGAGGAGCTTCAGGCAGAATAGAAGTTTTTGAGGTAGTTACCTCAGGTTTCATTTCTTCCAAAGCTTTAGGCCTAACGAGAGTTTTAGGCGCTGGCAACACATAGCCAGTCTGAGAAGCTGAAGATTTGTTTAATTCTTCAGTCTTCTGTTGACAGCCTTTGTTTGAAGGTGAACCAGTCTTTCCATACTTGCTCTGCATGAACATTGCACGCATTTTTGCTTTCTGTATGTCATCAGCTGATAGTGGACGACCTTGGTTTGCAGCGACTGCTTTTCCAACCTGTGGACTTCTGCTTGCTGTTCTCTGACCTGGCTGTTCCACAAGTAGAACTTTTCTACGTTCTCTGGTTTCTGAAACTAGCTGAGGAGACGAATTTGATCCTCCACGGAGGATGTTACAAAAATCGTATAAGTATATTTGACCCATTTAAATTACAAAGCCCTGTAGGACACTGCCAACCCTCAAGACAACACATAGAGCCACGTAATTTTATTATTTTTTTTTTTTTATTCTGCTCAGCATACACTTTTCCCTATTATTCTTGTATCTTACCTAACCAAGGAAAGAGGAAAATTGTCCTAACAGAAACTTCAAAGAGCTACCACCTCTATGACCTATTTCACTTGATTGGCATCCTCTTGATGCAATAATTATACTCATCAATAAGAGAAAAGCCTAACAAGGTAGCAAACCCCTCACAGATAACAAAGAAGCATTTATTTATAATGGGAATACAAGTATAAGGGCCTTGCATTCCAACTTCCGTGGAATTTGACTATGACATCCTTGTACGCAATAAAACTTAAATGTATATGGTGAGGAAATCAAAGGAACTGTTTAACCTGTCACGGATGCCAAAAGCTAGATGTATAAAAAGTTAAACACAGCTTAAAATTGACAATTAACCATGAATTAGATGATACAGCCACAAGCATAAACTCAAGTAATACCGAGCCAATTAGGCTTTAACTCTACACAAAGTCAGCAGAAGGCTTCAAGATTCTTCTCCGAGCTCAATTGGTCAATTCATGGTGGAAAATGACTCGAAATGTGCAGTTCTTGGGATTCCAAGAGATTTAAGGGTCCTAGCAGTAGCCACTAACTAGTACAAGATGTTTGGCAATGACTTGACAGTCGATATTAATTATCCTCGTATAATTTCCATTTCTCCTCTTTGAAAGATTCCACCATTAATGATTAAAAACAATAGGAAAAAGCAGAAAGATATTAAGGATACGAGATGAAGATACACTTCGAACGTGCTTCTTATTTGAATCATCTGTAGATGCTGGGAGCAGCTTTAGTGGTTGTGTAGGTTCCATTTTCCTGACCAAGAAATTCAATGTTGACGACTTGAACAACCAACAAAATGAAATTTAACTAGATTTCGATTCATTGAAACGTATGACCATACCAGCTTTCTGAACTTCCATTGGTGAGAGTAAAAATCTCCTCCTGTGTAGCAACAAAAAAGAAAAAATTAGGAACCTCCCCCACAACACAACTTGCTGCTTGCAAAATCATTTAATTCCCACAAAGCACTTACAGGGATATTGACTTTGGACGGCCAGGACTCATTATTCAGTATTTCCCCAACCCTCTGCATCTGGATCATCTCTTTCTGTGCATCACCAGGTAATTTCGTGGAACAAGGTTTCTTCTGAGCTTGGCTACTCACAAATAGTTTACTCCATCTTGATAACAGAACCCTTGCCCTGTTTGATATGTCTGATCTTCAAATCAGATAAATGAGTTTCAAAAGCTAAAAATGAAAGTAGCAAGAAGAATACATCTAGGAAAATATCGAAGAATCTTCATTTTAAAGTTCATCATCCAAATGGAAATTCTTAATAGTTGCACATATAATTGAACCAAATGTTTCACAAGCCCGTGTTTACCCACAAATCATTCCCTATTGATCCATTTCTGGTCTTTACTTCTGTTAATTAAGTCCTCACATTTTTGTACAAAAAATTCAAATACCAACTAAAGTTGCTCCACCAAGAGTTCTAATTTATTTAAATGTGTTTCAGTTCAATTAAGCTCCAAGTGGAACTGATCATGTTGAAATGTTCTTATTTCTGATCTTGTCAAAGAGAATTAACACTCAAAGTCTTGTCAATTTTACATTACCTGGCCAAAAATATATAATACAATCTTCTGAGAAATGCACATTGACCATATATACAACCTAGATGGTTAACTAAAATTTTGATATGGTCTAGCTTTGCGCCATGAGTAAGAAACTTCTGAATTGCAAGGCACTCAATTACAAGGAACAATCTTCACTTTGCATCTTAATTCTTATTAACAGATTTCTCCAATTCCAAACAAAATAAAATAAGTTCATAATTAACGTCGCCTACAGAGAATAATGTGCATCCACAGTAGCCCATTTCTCCAAGCAAGCCACTGCGCATGCTCCAGGGATTGCTCTGAAGTATGTTCCCTTTCTTATTTATAACCAGTATCTTGAATGTATCACACTTCAACAGTCTTGCCAACATGCTAGATTTTACGCTTAATGAGGTTAAAATTTCTGGCTACACTTTAAAGTTAAAAGAAGAAGAGGAAAAGAAGGAAAAGGATGAGGAGAATAAGAAGAACAAAGAAACAAAAGAAGTTAACAAGTAACAACTGTACTGAGACAAACCCAAGAAGGACAATTTTAATGGACAAAAGCAAATGGTCAACATAATAATAGAAAAGGATAAAAAAATCACACCTGATGTCCGGTAAAACCGCAGTCTGTTTACAATTTGCAATATAGCGGACATTTGTGCTGGCAAAGCCTTATGTAAAGGCAGATGGCAAAGAACCTGCAAGCAACCATTACAATCTAGTGTCGCATTTATAACTTTGAACTGCATCACACAGAGTGGACAAGCATAAAGCAATAAATGTAAACCTTCAAAATGACAAGGAGAACAGTTGTTTGTTCTTCAAGAGCTGCTTGGCTCAACCATGTTGCTAATATCATCACACCACCTTTAGTTAAAAACCTGAAATATCAAAAAACTGATGTGTCAGCTAAGAGACCTACCTTGTAAAATTAGATTGCCAAGCTGTGAGAAATACCAAGTTAATACTGAAGGATTCTGTATTTTCACGATCCACTCCATCAGCCTCACTTGCCCAGAAAATGTCTCTTCTGTCCTCATCAAATTGAAAATATTCTGCACAAAGGTTTTATCAGAGTCATCTAGGCCTGGAATGGTGTCCTCCTGTGCTGAGCAAGAAGGCACTTCTTCAATAGTAGCAGGGCCCATAGAATTCAAAGGAACTTGATCAATTGGAATGGCAGGATCAGAGATGCTGGAGCATCTCTCTTGAGATTCATTACATGCATTAGACCTAATTGCCTTCTCCCTTGACATACGTACAATCTTACGCACTCTTGAACGCTGACTAGCAAAGAACTCCCGAACCTGTACGGCAAGACAAATGTGACAACGACGCAAACTCTTAGTATGTATTCAAAAAAATGAATGCAAGAGGCAATCAGAAGTTAACATAGGACAAAAACAAAAATGGTGCTAGAAATGCTATAACTCAATAAAAAAAAGGTGCAATCAATGGTTCACAACTACAGCCTTCGCATGCAAGATATATACCCAAAAGAGGTTTGATACTCGCATACAGAACAAGGTCAGAAATCCAAAAAGGTAAATGTATCTCATATTCCAAGAGTGCAGAAAGCTCTATCAGAACTAAAGAAAACATTGGAATAAGCATTACAAAATGTCAGCACATAATTCAGGCAACAAAGTCTGTACAGAAGGGAGAAACAAACAATGACAACCTGTGTGACTGTAACACCGCAAAGAGCACTGATTTCACGAGATTCCTTCTTACTAATTGTATCTTTTATGGAGAAGACTGATTGCATATATTTTACAGCCTTAGGGTTTAGCAAATCCCTTGGTCTTTTTCCTGCAAAAAGTAGCCACGATAATTTAATCCTGAGTTCATTAAACTGGTGGCAGATCCATATCACTTAGAATATTTGTGCAAATTAACATACAAATAGCAATACAAAACACTAGCTCTCATTGATATGCAGAAACAACCAAGAAATTGTTTTTTTTTTTTTGATAACTGGGTGTCCGGGCCAGCTTACACGCACCTCGACTAGTCCCAAGGGTGACTAGCACAGCATCCCACCGCCATGGCCCCCCACTTAAATCTGAATTTGCTCAAGTGGGGAATCGAACCTGTGACCCGTGCGCCTAACCACACAATCACATCTTCGCCCTTACCACTTGAGCAACCCAGGGTGGGTAACAACCAAGAAAACTATTAAAACAATAAAAGGCATCAGCAAGAAAATACTAAAGCAATATGAAAAAGATGCATTGAGGGAATTTTTTAGTATGCATCTCTGACAACAACAAAAACAACAACAACAAAAAAACAGCATTTTACACCAGTTTTAATGTCTCCAAAACAGTCGGTATCAATTGTATTGATCCTTCCTCTCAATTCCCAAAAGGATTAGAAAACTTTAATATGGCTAAAATCTTCCTATTAATAGTAATAATCTAAAAAGATCTATACCAAAATAGCCATACAGCATCAAGTAAACTCTCAAATATACTTGACATTTTGAAGGCCAATTTAAATTCCATCTTTGATCCTACCACATACCATTTGACTGAAAACAAGACCTAGGACGGTATAAATTAAAAACTATGCCGTTAAAAAACAAAATTTAATAAACTAAAATAAAATCCTGCCGGACTATTTTAAGATTGGCAGATGAACTAGTAAATCAATTAAAGTAAATAAAGAACTAACTGATATAATGTTAACGTAACTCATAACTCACCAATTTTTATTGAGAGAGCACCAGCTGCCTGAACATATAACAAAAGTGCAACTAATGAGATACCAAAAGCAAAAAAGATAATACAAACATATAAGAAATTCAGACAAGAAGTCATACCTCCTAAAATAACTTAGGAGAGCAGCAAGGGAAGAGAGAGAGAGAGAGAGAGAGAGAGAGAGAGAGAGAGAGAGAGAGAGAGTAACAAATTCTGACACCATACAAATAACTGAACTCAAATTGTCGGAAGTGATCCGGCATAGAGTACAACACTCAAAACATAGCAAGCACAACAATTGCCAGTTTTTATCATAGAAGAAATTTTCCCATGCAAAAACATGGCAAGACGGAATTTACCAAAAAAAAATAGCCATCCTGTTAGGTATGCATGTGAAGAAGATTAGCATGGCGCTCCAAACTTAAGTACTGCTGTAATTCAAAATAAATGTGGAATTTCCACAAGTCCCGAGTAGACATGTTAGAATCCTATTTATAATATAATGTGCCTGTCTAAAATATAATATCCCTACCTATTCCAGAAGAAATATCAAGGTTTCTTCTTTACTAGAATAAAAAAAATCTTGTATCAGTATTCTTGTTCTACTTCAGTCAATTCCTCCAATGCAAACAACTCAAAAAATGTCCTCCATTTGAGAAAAACCTCCTGCCTTCAGCTACCCTGAGCTAGATGGAGCTTATCTTAAAATTTAGTTGACGCCAGTTCCCTTCTACAAGAAATAAATCTCATGGTTTCATCCCCACAATTCATTCGTCAAAATACTTCCCAATGGTTTGCAAATCTAATTCTTTCAAAACACAAGACCCTTAAGGATCGGTTATTCCAGCACCATTTTTTTTCCGTTTAAGTAGACCAATGCCATCCTTTATATTTCCCAGTAACCTTTTTTTCTTATACACAACTCCATCAGAACCCTAGTATAGTTTCTGCAATAGCAGATAAACTAATCCTGATGGAGAAACGTTTGAATTTCCACAATACATTTTGTCCAGCACACATTGTGTGGCATATCCTCTCCTTCCTGATTCTGGGTAGGATATTTGCTCATGGAATACCAGAAAAATGGAGATGGCATCCGAAGAAAATTCTTCTGGCATCCAAGCTATTCAGTGAAGGCCATCAATAGTGTTTCTCTTTCTTTCCCACCATGCAAAATTCAGATTTTTAATATGCACTACGCCAGTATGCCTAGGTCTTAAAAAACCTCAGAATCAAAAAGCACGGCAACCGATCATAAGAACTTGTTGGCATTGCCTTATTGTGATTGCACAATATAACCCCAACTCACCCAAGCTTAATGCACATTCAGAAGCAATTAAAACTATAACATACTTTGGAGGTAGAATTGCAGGAGATCTTGATGAAACAATATGTACAAAAGTAAGAGAAGATCCATCAAATACTCGAGGTTTGTTAGACTTTCAGTAATGGATATGTAATTCCAAACCAAAATAATTGCTCACGTTGTCAAAGAACAATGACAGTTTCAGTCCATCAAAACTTAAGCTTCTTCAATTTAAAGAGAAATTTACAGCTAACCCAAATCAACATTCTAACCGAAATTTTATCCAAAACCCTAACAAAAATTAAAAGAAAACGTACCATCTCTTGAGACAGAGGATTTACACCCGTAAGTTTGCAATGCGTGGTAACAATATTCAGTAGCTGAGCGATCTGGCCATGGAATAGCTCCTTCTGCGACTCCAGAAAATTCTGAAAGGACTCGGCAGAGTTGCCAATGTACAGTTCTTCAAAGATGCTCGACGAATTCTCCATCGGCACCATCGTTATTGACGAATTAGGGTTTAGGCATTCGCAATCTTATATCTCAGATCGATATAAACGAGAAGATGTTCCGAGAATCAGAGTTCAAGTAGAATGAAGAGAACCCCTAGAACAAGATGTTAGCTCTGATTGCCGAAAATTAGGGTTACAATTAGAGCAGGGATTTCTTCTCTATGCTTACAAATTGGCTGCTTCAGAGAGAGAGAGAGAGAGAGAGAGAGAGCGCGGATTAGTAAAGACGTTTCGGATTTTCAATGATTAATGGAAGAGGAACAAGTTGGCGCCATATGGTGGTGCCGTGAATGCTCAAGCAACTCCCACAGATGGGAAGCTACACGCAAGCTGTACAAATATATTTGAGTAAATTACATTTTAACCTCTTAAAAGTTTTTAAAAGTAATAGAGAAAATTATACTTTAACCCTTTGAGGTTTCGACCCCTACACTTAGACCCTTAAGATTTGTTAAACTACAATTATCCTTTTCTATGAAACCTAGGGAGAGTCGTAGACTAATATGGAATGGTGGATTTGAGATGAATAATTTTATATTATATTATAGATAAGTTAATCATGAATCCTTGAGGTTTCATACAAAAGGAGATAATTATAATTTAACAAATCTAAAGGGGTCTAAGTGCAAGTAATCGAAATCTCAAAGGGTGAAAATGTAATTTATTCAAAATAATAGTGGACGTAGAGGTGGCAATTGGGCGGATTTGGGTGGGTTGATAGGAGTATTAACGGGCTAACCCAAATCCGCCTGTTTAATAAACGGGTTAAAATAATCAAACCCGCACCCAACCCACCTCAACCTCGTCCGTTTAATAAACGAGTTGAAATAATCAAACCCACACCCAATCCACCTTAACTTGTCCAACCCGTCTTAACCCATTTAATTTTACAGAATTTTTTATTATTTATTTTTAAATACCTCATCTAATTTCTTGTATAATAAACCTGATTACAAGTTGCAAGGATATTATAATTTAATACTCATTTGTTTTCTATAATCTGTAAACAATAATAATGCAATATACTATATAATATTCTACTTTACTTCTCTAATGATCCAGCCTCTAATAGTAGAGCGCTATCATATAAGAGAAGAAAGGAAGAGGAAAATTGGGAAAGAAAATATACTATTTTTTACATTATATATATATATATATATATTACGGTATATTAAGTAAAACGTATAGTATAATAACTTGACGAGTCAGAGGGGCTAACCCAAATCCGTTAAACTCAGGTGGGTTTGAACGGATTGACGAGTCAGGTTGGGAATTGCCAACTCTAGATGGAAGCTCCACGCAAACTAGGAGTAAAAAAAAATAAAAAAAAGTGTAACTCGGCTGGTTTGGGTTGGTTTAGTCCTTGAACAGAAATATAGTGAATTAAACCAAAAATCAAACCAAACTAAAATAAAAATTGAAATATAAAATCGAAAAGCAAACCAAACTGACATAGATTGGATTTTTTGATTCGGTGTATTAGAATTAATACCATTTTATGTATTAAATACACACAAACACACAAATACAAATATAGATATATAGAGATAAATGTATAACTATTTAGTCTACTTTGGTTTGATTTGGGATACATATAATTAGTTACGTTCAGTTTGGTTTTCGGTTTGATTCAGTTTAATTGAAGTCTTAACCGAAAACCAAGCCAAATTAATTCAATTTTTCAAACCATAATCAAATCAAAATGAAAAAAATCAAATCAAATCCACTTTTTTCGGTGTTTGGTTTAGACCGAACCAATTGACACCCCTAATACAAGTTTCGCAAATATGTTTGAGTAAATTATATTTTAACCTCCGAAAAGTTGTGGTAAATAATAAGAGGCCTCATAAAGTTTTAGAAATTATACCATCACCTCTTATGTTTGATTTTAGGGTCAAACTCTCCTCTAAGGATAGCAATGGGACGGATTAAAATCCTCATCTCAACAACGCATATAGATCATCGTAGCAAGTCTAATTAAGGTTGTGCCGAGGTAACTTGGCTCTGGCTCAAGCTTGGCCTCGACTCATATCTTATCGAGCTTGATCAAGCTTAGGTATGCTCAACTCGATTAAAGCTCAACTCAATTTGCATACGAGATAACACATTCATGTTTATACCACACGCGCCAATAGACGTGTGACGTGCATGAAGACAAGCTGCAAATGGCTCCTGAATGAGTACCTGATCCACAATGAATGCCAAATGAACCCTTAACATGGTGGTAAACTTGTACACTAAATTTTGACAAAATCCCAGAAACCAAACTTATTTGAAACTGGCAGATGATGAATGTAACTACAGAGGTTTATTTTTGTTAACAAATATACCACACAATAATACAAGAATGACATATAAAGTATACACTATACACATCACAGTTTGTTTAATTGAAAAAAATTATACATCATAGTCCCCTCTCGTGGCACTGATTAGGAAAACAGATTTCCCATCAGCAAAATGAAAATTTATAGTATAACAACAGCCCAAAAAAAGGTACCATACATGGTTCAAACACAGGCGATTTGTCTTCGTTTTATCATCTTCTCCAAGTTCTCAGACACCATTGCCGTCAAGTTTGGATCCTCAAATCCAAGCTCTGGTCCAATTCTGCATCAAAAATGTCAAATAAGAGGCTTTGTTTTACTCAACAAATTAACCAAGAGTATTTGCAGTATGAAAATATGCACTACAGCTCCAGATTCAAAGACCTTTCATGCAAAGATACTTTTAGTACCACGAAAAGATGAAGAAGATTGTTAGCCATAAATCCCTCAACCCAGGGTTTTTTGGACCGGTCCTCAGCAATCCGATCTCAAGCCGCGATACAAAAAAATGTATCGCGAGGTTATGTACCGGTCCGTCCAAACAGATATCGGTCTCATGACCTCTACAACTGGTCCTTTGTTGTTTTTTTAAGTTGTAGACTAGATGGTCTGGACTAGTACCGACCGGTACAACTGGTCCAATTTTTTTATTCCAAAATTTTATTGTCTGTACTTTTGTACCGGACTGGTACCGGCCATGTCCGGCCACGGTACAAAAAACCCTGCCTAACCCAGATGTAACAATGTCAATTCCACAGGTGTGATTATTCAGGTGCATCAAGACTTTCCTTATACAGCTGTGTTTGGAACATTGGATTTTAAAAGAAAGATATGATAGGTGTTTCTTTTCAAATGTTTGATTAAGACGAGATACATATAAGAAAAATAAAATCAAATTCTGACGAATTTCCGGTGAGTTCTCATATATAACGGTAAGGTTGATTTACAACCAAGGAAAGACGAGATATGTTGTAAGTTAGGTTAATTAGAGTGTTGGAGAGTGCTAGAGCTGGCAATGTCTGACCCAACCCGTCAACCCGACCCGACCCGACTAAACGAGTTAGGTTGTCCCGTTTATTAAATGGGTTAGGTTCAGTTTAGGTTTTGTCGACCCGTTGATAAACGAGTCGAACCCGACCCAACCCACCAAACCTGTGCTAACCCGTTTAATGTAGTTTTTCCCCCTCTTTAATTTAGTATTTTACTATTTTTATATTTCATAGGTTAAAATATATTTTTAATGCTAAATAGATTTTCTTACAATATTTATTAAAAATATAATGTTAAATAGGTGAAGTGAATGATTTATTATTTTATTAATTTAATTTTAAATTAATTAATTATTTATTTAAATTTTAAAGTTGGCAGGTTCAACCCGTTTATTGACGGGTTGGTTGCAAGTCCATGTTTTCCTGACCCGTTGGCAAACGGGTTGAACCCGACCAAACCTGTTTAAGCCCCAACCCGTTTACAACCTGACCCATTGCCACCTCTAGAGTGCTCCCCACCTTTCTTTTCTTTTCTTTCAAAACATCTAACTTTTTGGAAAGAGGTTTTGACCCCAAAAAAGAAAATTTTCAAATTATTTTCTTTCCAAATCTCTTACCTCCAACTCTTTCCTTCTTCAACCAAACTGGAGAAAGCGCTTTCTCTAGCATTTTCTTTTCTTTTCTCTCAAAAAAATCCGAGTTCCAAACACAGCCTAAGAAAAGGGTCAAATATTTTGCTTCCTTTCCATACAGGGGATATTCTTGAGAAGCCAGAATTTCCATGCCACGTGTCATATACAAGGCAAAAGCATGCAGGGACAGAAACCAACCATATGATCTATCCCACGCAGGACTTTGATTAAAAATCAGAAGCATCAAATAGTTGTACCAATCCAATTTTATTGTTCATAACAGTTACATGCATGGAGGATGGTCATGATCATCTAATGTGGCAGACTTAGGCTGCGTTTGTCCCGGCTTGTGCTTATGGATAACCACTCATATTTGAAGAAAATAGCGTTTGGTAAATACATTTATTTAAGTGCTTATGAAAGTTTATGAAAGTTTAGGGGTAAAATAGATATTATTAAAATTTAGAAATAACATTTTTTTTAAGTACTTATAAAAATTTTAGGGGTAAAATAGGTATTTTAAAAATATTACTAAATTTGTGAAATAGCTTAACGCATAAGAGCTTGGAAAAAGCTGCTCTCAATAGCTTCTCCTTATGAGTAGCCTTCCTCTACTGCTTATTGATAAGCACTTGCCCATAAGAGCTACCAAACACATATTTAATTTTTAAAAGTGCTTATATAAGCTATAAGCTGCAAAAAGTACTGATAGAAGCCGAACCAAACGCAGCCTTAACCATGGAGACCTCTTCCTGGGATTATTGAACTTAGTCTAAAGGTGGATACGTCCCGAGTAAATCAACCTTGCAAAACCCAGACCAAGCCACCTTGTAGAACTAGGGGGGTGTCAATTGGTTCGGTTTAAATCAAAAACCGAAGACCAAACTGAAAAAAAGCCGGTTTGTTTTTTTGTTTTTCATTTTGGTTTTAGCTTAGAAAACAAAAAAACATATATATTCGGTTTGGTTGTCGGTTAAGGCTTACACTAAACCAAACCGAACTGAAAAAACCATAGATTATATATATATATATGCTTTATATAGAGAATAGTATTAATTTTGTCAAACCAAAACGAATTAATCGGTTTGGTTTTCGGTCAAGGCTTCGACTAAACCGAACTGAAACAACCGAAGTAGATTATATATATATAAAACAATTTGACAGTTTGACCAGATGGTTAGATTGTGAAAATTGTCAAGTGCCTGCCCTTCTGGTTTGACTTCTGGTCAAGGTTTAATAACACTGATAAAGTAGAACGAAATTTGAGTACTGGGAAAAGAGGAAAGAACAAAGAAAATAGAAAAGAAAATACGAGTGCAAGAACCAGACTAAAGGATGAGAGAATCATAGAGCATTGTACTTACTTGGGATCAAGAACCAACTTTTGAACTTCTTTAATGGCAGAACTGGCTGCATAAAGCGATATCTTCCCCACCTGCTTAAAACACATTTAGAAAAAAGAAAAATAAATATAAGGAAGAGCATGTGCACTAAAGTTTTTTAGAGAAAGTCCTTTATCAGACCTCCAATATTTGAAGCTTCGCTTCATGGTCATTCGGGAGACAGCGGATCTCTTCAGCTAACCGCAACGACTCACCCAGGCTTTCAGGAGATAAGAAATCAAGGCCCAACTGAACTGAAGACTGAGAATTGTTAACCGGGAGCAAAGTAATTAGTATCATAAACGTGCTATATCAACTTTCACTGGAATAACAATTTTAAAATTCCAGGCAGAACAAAACTAAATTCATTCTATTTTATTAAAAAAAAATAGGAACTGTCATCTACTGGTTGACCATAGATTGAATCTCTCATTTAAGACACTCCATTTACATCCAACAATTAATAGTTGACGACATACACAAGACGATTCCACTTGATATCAATGTGTTTAAACTCGGTATCGGATCGGGGATTGTCCCGGTCCAACTTGGGATCGGACAATCCAAACATGGCCCAATTTTTTTTAAACCATAAAGTTTTTGAGGGAGGGGTGTTGGACAACACATGCAACTCCATCCTATGTTATGCTAGCAATTAAACATACTAAAATTGTTACTACACAACCAGTTATGGTGGTCATCAAGCAAAGTGACCTCACCTGAAGATTCCTTACTTGGTAAGGGCATCCCGCAGGGATGAAGACAGCTTCCCCTACGTGCTGTTTGAATGTCCATGCCTCTATTCCTAGCAAAGAACAGAATCATTAATTTGAATGTGAGCAATAACTTGAAAGGTTATCAGAAAATAGAGAAATCCCAGCTTTAAGTTGAAGTCATCTACAAGGGAAAGCCAGAAACTACTTTAAAAAGATGCTAAAAAAAATGTGAGAACATTTGAGGACAAGGTTCAGCCAATGGAGGTCATCATGAGGATGATCTTCAGGACATTGTACACTTTGGCTAAAACTACATGGGAGTTCTCCAACTTTAACTTTACATCATAGCTGGAGTTACTTGATAATATGCAGATTACTTGCACATGCAGTTCTGTAAGTATTTTCTTCTTGTGGCATTTTTGACAATACAAATTTTATGTACTGCTTGTAATTAATTTCTTTTACCACAATATGAAATGAACCCATTTACCAACAGAAACAAAAAAACTACTTTGAAAGAGAGGTTTCTCAAGTCAGGATGACTGGACAATGATAAACTGTTATCCGCTAGTTGAGTTGTATAAAAAGTGTGCAAGCAGCAGATTTAGGGCCCACAGTTTCAGGTCTCATCCCACCAAAGAGATTTACTAGCAAAGCAGTAACCTGATTGAATGATTCTAAACATCTGGTCTAACCATCTGCCATATTATCTGTCAATCAAAAGTATATTACAGATATTAGTGCCTAGGGTTATCCCATCAGGTCAAATTGTTTTCTTGGAGATCTCCTCAATGACCCATAATGGTGTTCTCCACCACCTGTATATGTTTCATCTGCAATGTCAAAGAAGCAAGGATAGTTTCCAACCATCTTTCCATCCCAGCTCAAGAATTCAGGACAGCCTCTTGCCATCCCGCCACCTGAACTCAAGTTTTCGCCAATGTGTGTGTGTGTCTGCGTGTATGTGAGTGAGAGAGAGAGAGAGGAAAAAAGGGGGGGAAAGCATTAGTTGCCCTTACTAAATTGCTCCTTCAATTTTCTTTTCTGATCT
>JAUPMG010000006.1:15752060-15774027 GCA_031762675.1 Pachysandra terminalis
ACAATTTATCTAAAAACTAGTCGTTTTATGATTGTTATTAAGGTTATTTTGATTATTTTATACACCCTAGTCGTTTCCGGCCAAAACTAGCAGTTTCCGGCCAAAAACGACTACTTTTGGCCGGAAAAAGGCAGACCAGGCCGGAACGGGCCGTGCGCGTGCCTGGGTCGTGCCTAGCGTGCTGGGCCTGTGCCTCGTGCCGTGTCGCGGGCTGGAAACCCAGGCCCAGCACAGCACGACCACGGGCCCGTGTCGGGCCTCAGGGGCACGCAAGCTGAAGCCCGTTTGTACATGCCTAGCCCAAGCCTTGCCCAGTTCAAGCTTCGAGCTTACCATTGTTTGCCCAAACCCGCCCAGTGTATCATTAGCAAAGCCCAAGCCCGCCCATGTTTGTTAGTATTAAGACTTGTACGTGTGAACGCGAAGTTCTTACCACTAAACCACAACCTTAGGATAAATTTAAGTCAAATTTATATATTGGTGATCAGAGGGCCTAATTAATCCCATATAACACTTAGCATCATCTTAGAATGTGTGTACGGGACTTTAACTTTTCTCAAATACATTAAAGTACTGCTAAAGCAACAACATGTCACCTTTTCGCTTTACGCGTGCCAGCTGTCATAACGGTTGTACGCTAATTTGATATTGAAATGTGACTTTTGGAACGTGTCAGAGATATCTAACCGTCCGGATCACCTGAAAAAGGTAAAACTTCTCCAAGAAGCTACCCCTGGAAATGGTTCATTATACCGAACCGTTCCACGTGTCCAAAATCTAAAAGTATTGGTTAACTTCTAAGTTAACTACCTTCGAGACGAACGAAATATTAATGATTTGAACTTTTGACAAGACAAATCATAACTCCTTACGAACGACAGCAGTAGGAGTATACTACTTCTAATGAACCCTTCAAATATATATATTCATAAACCAAGACTCGAAGTCATACCTTCTCATCTTCCAGAAGAGACATCGAATGATATTATTACTTGATTATGTACTTCGAAAGAAATCCTTTGAAAGGAGTATTCGAATGCACACTTTAAACCATAGACTTCGAAAGACCATTTATTATCATTTTTCTTGTAGGAACTACGAAGGAGACATCTTTCCTTCTGATTTGTTCAAATCACAGGCCAACCACCTCCAGATGGTGAATTCGAAGGTTAACCACCTTGATATGGTCAAATCCTCAAAGGTTAAGTCACCCAAATAAAATAGGTTAAATAGACTTGCATTCGGTTGAACTTCAAAAAAATCCTTATTAAAGGGATTCCCGAAGTATATATTTTTTCATCCCGAAGGAACACTTCCGGATGACGATTTCACTAACTTTAAAATATATTTACAAATGAGTACTTCGAAGTCATATTATTACCTCTCCATAAGCCACCTTCGAGTGACAAATATGGAAATACACTTTTTATTCATTAACTTTGAAGTATCCTCGCAAAGGAATATTTCGAAGTCATGTTATTTCCTCCATACGTTACCATCGAGTAACAATTATGGATTCAAATTCATTGATCTTGAAGTATCCTTACAAAGGAATACTTCAAAGTCATGTTTTTGCCTCTTCATATATCGCCTTCGAGTGACAGTTATGAATTTGCAAGACTAAATTATACACTTTACTTAAGAGTATTTCTTCGGACAAAAACAAGTTACTTTTTAAGGCACTCTTAAATACATTCAAACTACAAATTAAAGTTCGAAGTCACTCTTATTTATCCTTAGGAGTTGATTACGAATGACATTTCATATTATATATGCCTACTTCGAATAAAATCCTCAGGAATGATACTTCGGAGGCATATCTTCATTCCCCAGAAGTTATCTCTGAATAAGATATTTGTACTTCAGGGTCTCTTCTGAAAAAATTGTAGAATGACATATGTACTTCTGATTTCATTAAGTCAAAGGCACTCGAGTGGTCATACGTATACTCTAAACTTCAAAAGGGCCTAGATAACTTCCTTGCAAGGACTATTGATCATGAAAACGAGTTGCTTGCTGAGAAATCTAACTCTGAAATCTCTATATAGGTAATTTGAGAATACACTGACCACCTTGTAATGTATGGTTATTCTAACATCCTTCGAAGACAAATAGCCGCCAAAAGGAGTTCCTTCGTGATAAACGAAATCCAGAAGAGGATATAACATTCAATAGACTCCTTTATTTCAAATGATTGGAATAAATTCTTGGCAACACGTGATAAAACCTCAACTACTTATAATATCTGTTGTAACTTATCTAAAGGGGGGTGGTTTTGTTTTATTTGAAATGACGGTAAGAATGGAAACGTTGCTTTTAGATCTTTATGCATATCACACGTGTCATTTAACTCGTGTTCTTCTAGATCTAAAACAACCTATCACAGAGCAAGTTTGTGGATTTGAAGTGACTCATCTCTCTTTCTAGAAATAACTTAAAGGTGTTAAAATATACGTGGCATTTGAGATATGTTTTGACGCATGGGGATATTTATAAGCATCTTTCTGGACACTTGGTTGAATCATATTTGTCCTAATTTGATAAGCTAAATTCCCTATAAATAGCAGAACGTATTTTCCATTAAGAAAATTAAGAATTATTCAAAAAGTTCTGAGAGAAGTTAAGAGGTAGAAGACAACGGTGAATAAAGGCACTGAAAGAGAAAGGGGATAGTCAGCCATATATTGTATTTCTCAATACATGATATAGACCTCAGGTTCTTCAAATACTGAGATTTTCTTGCTCTGAGATATGCATTCAAACAGACTTGCAGTTATTTCAATATCCTCTCCCTTTGTGTCTTCTCTTTGTCTTATTTACAGGTCATGCTTGTGAAGAAACGCTCTTGATAGAACGGTTGTACAACAGTTTAGGCTATCCTGAGATACTCCTTGAACTTATTTCTCTTGAAGGTTATTATATTGGCTCCTTATATTATTCAATAAAGTTCTTTTGATATAGTGAGTCTTTTACAAATCCCGCATCAACAATATCATTCGTTATAAATCTTAACATCCTCGGGTCAGATCTGGCCAAGCTAATCTAATATAAACCTAAACTTGGCCCAAAAGCTTATCGGGACTTAATTTTCAGCCCGACCCGATCTTACGGGCTACTGATCCTTGCCCAAGCCCACCCAAATATAAGGCCGGGCGGATCACCCGACCCATTGCCACCCCCCTGCCCTCGATGCAAAAGGGCAACTCTGTCACGCTAATCAAATGTAGGGCTTTTTCTGTTATTCTATGTTGATAAAAGCGGAAGAAACCCTAATCCTTGCTCTTGTATCGTCTATATATTACATCCGTTCTCTTTGAAACGGTGGCTGAGGAAGAAACTTATCATATAGAATGGGATGAAATCTCTGTGACGTTTATGCGTTTTGGTTTGGTTTGGTTTGGTTTTAAGCTTATGTTGCATCTCTTTTAACATGAATTTTTCTTCAATCTTTTTTATTACAATTGTTTTGATAATTAGGTTGTGGATTTTTTTGAAAGGGGGAGCTGTGATGATGAGAAAACTACCTATTTTCTGAAGAAACCTTTGATTATAAGATCCAATGGATCCTTCTGAGCTCTCCATTCTTTATTTTTTCTTGTTTTGAAGTTGACTGTGTTTGATCTTCATTTCAAATGTTTTAAATAAAGATAGAAATTTTATCCGTCGATGTGATGAAAAATAATTCGGAAAATGCAAATGTCGATTTAAAATCAGACTACAATTATCTGATCGACGTTTTTTTTTCTTCTGAGCCGATCTGCAATCTTCTCTTGTTTTTTCAGAGCTATTTTAGATTTAATAGTGTTCATAGCTTTGTCCAGAGTTTCTAATTTTGTCTAGATTTTCTCTTTTACCTTCTTCTGATTGAAAATCAAAAGCAAAATTGCTCTACAGATATGATCAAAAGAGGAAGGAATTTGTATTTGTACAATGGAAGCCAGTTAAAATTGCAGAAAAGATCAGTGAAGAATAATCATTAAATGGACGGAGATGCTCATTATTCTATCCAAGGAAGGAGGAGAGAGATGGAATATTAGTGGACGCATTGAAGATCAAAGACCTTATTAGAAGTTTTCAAACCCGTTGTCGGATTCAAGATAATTTGATTTTAATGGGGTTTATTTGAGCTCTTTTCAATTCAACCCTTTATCGGATTCAAGTTAATTTGACTATGAGCTTACTGGTTGAGATCCCCGTGTGGGGTTATAGAACAATCTATTTCCTTCATCTATCAAGATGTGCTTACTGGTTGCACTGCCATGGTTTCAAGGATTGGTCTGGATTGGCCGATCTGGATCGGGATCGGCCAGGCGGTCCGATCCCAAGTCACGATCTAACTTATTGTATCGAGTGGCTTTGGATCGGTCCAGTCCAACCGATATCGATACGGATTGGCCAATCCAAGATCCCAAGAATAAAAACCTTGTGCATTGTTGCATGATAATCCCATAGTTTAAAATTTCGAAAATATCACAGGTTTCAGAGGCCCAAACGGAACTGAAATATCTAAAATTTTGACAATATTTCGTTGGAAATTTTTTTTTGATTAAAATAATTGGATGAAATAATGGTTCGAAATTGGCCAAAATTTGAGATATTTCACCGAAATAAATTCACTTTTTTTATTTAAAGTATTTTAATATAGGCATAATTTTAGTCAACTTTTTTCTTTCTTTTTCTTTTTTTAATAAGTACTAAGTAATAACTTATAAAATAGAAATAATAAAGTTAGTCAATAAAAAATAATATTTTTATTAAAATATATATTATTTATGAATATACAAATTTAAAAAAAAAAAACAATAACAAATAATATTTTGATTAATAATGTGAAATAATACAAAAAATTATAACTAATAAATACAACATTTATATTACAACATCCAAAAAGTATATAAGTTATCCAAAATATATTGGATTCAAACTCTAACAGCTAATAAAATACCATGTATAAAAGTTTAAACTGAAATTTTAAACTTTATTTTTTGATTTCCTTTAATGGTGAAAAGTATGAGAAGTTGATGCTATTTATAGTTTTAAATTTTATTTTTTTTACCTTTAACCAGATTTTATGATTTATTTTGGCCGAAAATTTTGGTGAAAAAGTGAAGATTTTGGGTGAAATAATTTTGGGCAAAGTATAAATATTTTGTCAAAATTTCGTTGATTTCGATTATTTATTTCATTAAATAATTCAGTCCGAAAAAATACCATTTCGCATTTCTTTAGCCACATCCAACACCAAAATTTCGGGAGCCTGCCATGGTGCAGTCTTGTATTCAACTCTAAACCATGTTCATGTCGATCAATTCAAACCATTAACATAAATGTAACTCGGCCAGATCCATAAAACGGATTTTGATTTCATTGAGAACACAGCAAATCAGCCAATATGTTATCTCAAAGCCAACATAAGATAGGCTTTCCCCATCCTAATGAAATTAAAATTTTGGTACTGGTGTAGAACAGGCCGGGCCAAAGTTTTGGTACCCCATGCCTGGTACAGCACACGCACCTGGCCTATGCTTCAGTCTGTCCTAGGCAAGTTGTGCCATGTCACAGACCGTGAAACTCAGGCACTACACAGCTAATGAACCATTCCCCGTCATGTGTTGCGACACGGACAACCGGTTTGGAGTGAGGCAGCGCACAAGACGGGCCAACCCATTGTACACCCCTACTTGGAACTCCATTCTGACAACTATGTTTGGTAAGGATAAGAACATTTTGTTCTGAGACTATAATTTAGCATCAAACTCATCTTCAGGCTCACAGGTTTTGAAGGAGTGGATTAACATGGTAGATCCAACCAGCCCAAACCACGCTCAAAGAGTGGGCTTTGCATTGCCCATCAGTTTCTTGCAAGGTTTTAAGTCACGGGATTGGAGATCAGACCGGTCCAGGCCAATACCAATCCGGATCGGTACCTGCTAATCCCGATCCAGACCAGTCCCGGCCAATCCTGTTTCGGACCGGTGATACCGGCCAGTCCGGATCCAATACAAAAAGTGGATCACTCAATTTTTCTTTTAAAAAAAAAAAAAAAAAATGGATCAGCCAGATCAGTTGGTACCAGACCGATACCAATTAGACCGTTCCATTTATAAATTTAAAAAAAAAAAAAAAATAGATCAGTTGGACCAGATGGTCTGTACCAGTGTTAGTTGGACCAATCCGATCCAAAGCCTCACGATACAATAGTTCTATTGTGACTTAGGATCGAACCGATCCCGGTACGGACCAGATCAGTCCGTTCCTTCAAACAATGGGTTCTTGTCCATCTCGAACTAACTCTTTAAGAGCGGAACGGACCAGAAACAAAAAACACAAAAGTTCTAGTTCATAGTTACTGTGGACCTGTGGTCCAACCTGCTGCCACCCCCTACCTTGAAAACACGGACCCCACAGAATTACAAAGACAGAAATGCCTTCAAGAGTCAAATACGCATCAGCAATAACAATATCTCATGTATTGACAACGAGATTACTTACAAAATCCACCTGAATTAAATCCTTAGCTTAACTCAATCCCACTTCTTAATCCACTGTTTTCCCTCCAAAGAGAGAGATTTGCTTGAAAGTTTTTATGTTTTTTTAATCTGGAATCCATGAGTGACTTTGACGCCGGCGACGCCAGCCTTCCCTGAATCATAAATGGGAAAGACCGGCTGGTTTAAATGTTAATTGTTACTTGTCCCAAATCTCAGTCCAAACTCTCATGTCCACCTGAAAACAGAACCACTCAGCGCCTTCGTTCACGCCATCTCCTGCTTCCATGCCTACTACTATGATCCCTGTACTCAGAATTCCTTTCCCTTGACCAATCAGGTCTGCTAGAGCTCCGGCCATAATCCCTTCTGAATTCCGGGAAATGCTGTTGTCCGTATCGATTCTCCTCCGGCAATCTCACCGGACTCCTCTCTGGACTCCACATTTCCAGCTCCGGCTCATCCAAAATCTCACTCCTTACACCCCAAGGTGCACCTGGTTGCACCCCGCGACGCTGCATTGGACCTCCTCCCCTATATAAATTATAACTGTTTTGGTTAGCTTGGGATAATGAATACGACGCCGATCCCTGCCTACTACTACTACTTCCGGAATCGAACAAAAGGGCCCGACTTCCCAAGTCAGCTGAGTTTCCCGGCCAAGCGGAGTATAAAGGTTTAACCGGCGATGGAGTCTCGCGTATCAACAAAGGTGGTGGTTGCCTCAGTGGAGTTGGCAACAACGCCGGCAGAGACGGCAAGGTAATCGGAGGTCTCTCCCTCTCCCTCGGCATATTCAAAACAATTGATACGGGCGCCGATCTCACATTGTCTTGCCCAAGACTTGATATTTCCATCCTCATTGAAGGATTTTGTATTGGCAAAGTAGCAGCTGGAAAATGCCTCACGGAAAACATATCTTCTGGGACCGGCGGCATTGGTGCTAGTGGATGCTGTCGCCTGGGAATTATCGTCGATAGTTGCTCCTCAGACAGCATAGCAAGTTGTGGCGATGAATGTCGATGCACTACTGCCGGAAGTTGTTGAGGCTGCACCGTGCTTGTAGCTGGAAGGTTGTCCTGAAAAGGGATTGTAGTATGGACTCCAGAAAAACCAGCATAATTTCTGGTAGCTGTTGGAAATTGCAGCAAAGCAGAGTCGTTGGCAACTTCTGATCTCCATCCACTCTGCAAATTAAAGAGATTTTCAGTTAAAACTGCAGTAAAATGAAGATAAAAGAGCAACATAATAAGACTGGCACAGCAGCATTTATCACTTTTTCTGATTAACAGACCAATTGACTAGTAACCAACCGCAACTCTGTTTCCCAGATCTTTTACAACTTTTATTTCAGAAAAGAATTGCCAAAAGAGTAAAAGAGTAATGGGTATAAGCAAGGTTTTCTATGTCATGTCGTCAGGTTGATCTATCGACATGTCAATGACAGGTTGCCGACATGAAAGGGAAAAGGAAAATCTGGGGAAAATTGTGGAAAAATCTGAAAAAATTTGGTATTTTTGATAGGTTTTTCTCCCCAAGTTTTAAACAACCCTAATTAGTATCAAAATACATCAAAAAGATGTAAAAAAACAATGCCTATATATATCAAGGAACATTGCTTGAGGGAGATTCACCTACTTGTTGTGAGGGTGCAAACTGTGTAAAAATTGATGTAATATGATCTATTTAAGCTATATCCTCATACATTGAACATCTCACAACTAAAAATATATGAAAATAAACAAATAAGATACATATCATACCAATTTTAAATCATAATTTTAAAATTTTTTAGTCAGTTTTTACTATTTTTTTATTTTACAGATTAATCAAACAGTTTCATAGTTAACATTTACTAACATACAATATTTATTTTTTTTTTTTTCAATTTTTTCAAAAAATTTGAAATTTTTCCCCTGTTGCTGACTTGTCGCCAACATGCCACCCATGTCGAAAGATATGGGAGAAATATTAAAAGAATTTGAAATTTTTTCCCCCATCGCCACATGTCATCCATCTCACACGAAACCAAAGTGAAAATGATTTACTCTCAGATTTTGTGTCCAAATCAGCAACATGTCGCCCGACATGGGCGACATATCGCCAACATTGTAAACACTGGTATAAGCCATTAATTAACCATACCTTGTTGGGTTTTGGGCATAAATCACAGGTCCTACTTTAAGAATAGCCCCGACAATGATGGTCGATGTACAGAACGAAGGTCAAGAATCTGCTATTCAACTGGAAACAGGGGATCCTAGTTCTGGTCCGTCTCTCAGATTTTATGAGTGCAAAAGATTGTTAGATCATGGTCTAGTATCCCTTGCACATGTTAATGCTTTGCAGACCCAGAAGTACTCTTAAGGTCTACCAAACGGATATCTGGAGGACTTGCGTTTAATGGTTATTCTGTAACCTATTATGATAAATTCAGATCACACACCATTACAGGGTCGGTTGAAGGAGTCGGTGATGGAAGGGATGTCATCACTTCCACTCTCTGCTCAGACCTTCCGCCTAACCCAGTTAGAATCTCAGGCGAGCTGATCCCACTAGCCTTGATCATATCAAGCAGCCTCACTGTGTCTGCACTTGTTAAGTTACCGTTTTGACCGGAGGTCAAAGCGAAAACCAATTCTGGGTTTTTGAGCAACACAGCAAGCAGCTCAAGATCTGGTTCAGGGGCGGCATTTCCAGTACTGATCTGAGATGGAGTGGTGGCAACTGCAGCATCTACATTTTCAGTACTGTTCTGAGATGGGGTTGGGATGGTGGCAATTGAAGCATCTCCTGCATGTTTGTTGTCGCGAGGGGAGGGTGGCGCTGCTTCTGCTGCACCATCAGCAGGCTGTTCGGTTGGGATTTCCGGGGTCAAACTGTCGTCATAATCCATTTCAACATCCCACGGTTCTTTCGGATTCAGTGGAATGTGCTGGGTGCACTGGTAGATTGTTTCTTTCTCCCGGCGGATCCTCCCGATCTGAATCTCAACTTCTTTGCTCTTCTCCCCGGCACGGACTCTCCACAAACAGTTGATCCTAACTTCTGCAGAAAGGACGAGCAGAGAAAGAAATGAAATCGAGAAACTACTTAACCCAAAGAGATAAAAAGTACCAAATTAAATCAACTAGTACAGCAACGGAAAACATCAAAATGCCTTTACAATTACATTCTGAAATCCCAAACCATTTTACATTAGCCCAGTTTCTTGATTGCCAGGTTGTTTAAATGATGTCAGGGAAGATCCTCCAAGAAATTGATAAGAAACGAGGATCCCACTTTTGTGTGAGATCAAACAATACAGTTTTGCTCATATCTGACTAACAACTTTGCATTGTTTCTTGTTTAATAATCACGATATTATATTCCTCCTTATAGGACTTTGCATCTCTATTTCAAAAAGTGATGGAACTTCAACCCGGCCGAAGCAAACGGCAAACTGCTGTTAAATATGCAATAATCTCATCAACCAACCTTCTGTTTCTTTCGTTTCACAAAATAATACTCAAAGACTTGCACCTCACAAGTACCATATCAAGCCATACAACCACAGCACCTGTGCTCAAATTAATGGCATGTCCTAAGAGGGAAAGATACCAGATTTTCAAGAGTAATTCAAAAAAAAAAAAATAATCTTGAATATCTGATACCGCATATTTGCATTAGGCTGCCCAAGGTGATCCCTCTGAAAAAATATTTACAGCTTCACATTTATGTAGGATAGTTCAATTTACAAGAGTAGTTTTGGCGTTAGGACCATGTAGGCCATCTCTTGCATGAAGAACTGACCCATTCTAAAAATAGAGAAGATATCTCTCTGCGAAAAATTAAGGTCAGAGACTCAAAATCTGTTGCATTCATTTAATGGTCGGCAATTACAGAAAGAGATGCAAAATGCCTATGAATAGAATCATAGCATTGACATCTCATGTTCATAATTTAGGTGGCTTCAATCATCGGCATGCAAATATCCTTTCCCAAGTGCCCTTCCTGGCTTCTTTTACTTTCAAGAAGCATATGGAAGATGATATGTACACAAGATGATATGTACACACTAATCCATATTTCTAACAGTTTGATTTCACAGAATTGGAATTTTTTACATCTAAATTGGTGTTCAAGAAGATGATAACCACAGACGAGTAGAATTTGAGACCCTTCTGATATATTTCGTGAAATTAGGCAACTTCTTCAAATACCATATCTTTTCTTAAAATAGTAGTATTTTCTACAGTAAAATTTGTTGACAAATAATGGAAGAGAGATACAAAGTTTACACAAAAAGCGAATGTACCTGGTGGCATTTGCCATGGGATTTGATCACTCCTCAACCTCTCCAAAGACGGTTGTTCTCTTGGCTTTGGAATAAGAGGAGCTTCAAACAGAATAGGAGTTCTCGAGGCAACTACCACAGGTTTCGTTTCTTCCAATGTTTTAGGCCTAACGAGAGTTTTGGGCGCTGGCAGCACATAGCCGGTCTGAGAAGCTGAAGATTTGTTTGGATCTTCAGTCTTCTGTTGACAGCTTTTGTTTGAAGGTGAACCAGTCTTTCCATATTTGCTCTGCATGAACATTGCACGCATTTTTGCTTTCTGTATGTCATCAGCTGATAGTGGACGACCTTGGTTTGCAACGACTGCTTTTCCAACCTGAGGACTTCTGCTAGCTGTTCTCTGGCCTGGCTGTTCCACAATTAGAACTTGTCTACGTTCTCTGGTTTCTGAAACTAGCTGAGGAGACGAATTTAATCCTCCAGGGAGCATGTTACAAAAATGGGATAATTATATTTGACCCATTTAAATTACAAAGCCATGTAGGACACCGCAAACCCTCAAGACAACACACAGAGCCATGTAATTTTAGGTTTTTTTTTTTTTTTTTTTAATATTATTCTGATTGGTACACACTTTTTCTCTATTATTCTTGTATCTTACCTAACCAAGGAAAGAGGAAAATTGTCCTCACAGAGATTTCAAAGAGCTACCACCTCTATGACCTCTGTCAGTTGATTGGCATCCTCTTGATGCAATAATTATACTCGTCAATAAGAGAAAAGCATAACAAGGGAGCAAAACCCCTCACAGATCACAAAGAAGCATTTTATTTACAATGGAATACAAGTTTGCACTCCAACTTCCGTGGAATTTGACTATGACATCCTTGTATGCAATAAAATTTGAATGTATATGGTACTGATTAAAAAAAAAAAAAAAACTTTGAATGTATATGGTGAGGAAATCAACGGAACTGTTTAACCTGTCATGGATGCCAAAAGCTAGATGTATAAAAAGCTCAAAACAAAGCTTAAAATTGACAATTAACCGTGAACTAGATGATACAGCCACAAGCATGAACAAAAGTGATACCGAGCCAATTAGGCTTTAACTCTACACGAAGTCAGCAGAAGGCTTCAAGATTCGTCTTCGAGCTCAATGGGTCACTTCATAGTGGAAAATGACTCGAAATGTGCATTTCTTGGGATTCCAAGAGATTCAAAGGTCCTAACAACAACCACTAACTAGGACAAGATGTTTGGCAATGACTTGATAGTCAATATTAACTATCCTCGTATAATTAGTTTCTCCATTTCTCCTCTTTGAAAGATTTCACCATTAACGACTAAAAACAAAATGCAAAAGCAGAAAGATATTAAGGATACGGGATGAAGATACACTTCGAACGTGCTTCTTATTTGAATCATCTGTAGATGCTGGGAGCAGTTTTAGTGGTTGTGTAGGTTCCATTTTCCTGACAAAGAAATTCAATGTTGAAAACTTGAACAACCAACAAAAAAAAATTTAACTAGAGTTCAATTTGTTGAAAAATATGACTATACCAGCTTTCTGAATTTCCATTGGTGAGAGCAAAAATATCCTCCTGTGAAGCAACAAAAAAAAAATTAGGAAGCTCCCACAACACAACTTGCTGTTTGCAAAACCATCTAATTCCCATAAACCACTTACAGGGATATTGACTTTAGACGGCCAAGACTCATTACTCAGTATTTCGCCAACCGTCTGCATCTGGATCATCTCTTTCTGTGCATCACCAGATAATTTCGTGGAACAAGGTTTCTTCTGAGCCTGGCTTCTCACAAATAGTTTACTCCATCTTGATAACAGAACCCTTGCCCTGTTTGATATGTCTGATCTTCAAATCAGATAAATGAGTTTCAAAAGCTAAAAATGAAAGTAGCAAGAAGAATACAGCTAGGAAAATATTGAAGAATCTTCATTTTAAAGTTCATCATCCAAATGGAAAATCTTAATAGTATCACATATAATTGAACTAAATGCTTCACAATCCCGTGTTTACCCACAATCCCCTCACATTTTGGACAAAAAAATTCAAATACCAACTATAGTTGCACCACCAAAAGCTCTTATTTATTTAAATGTGTTTCAGTTCAATTAAACTCCAAGTGGAACTGACCGTGTTGAAATGTTCTTATTTCTGAGCTAGTCAAAGAGGATTAACACTCAAAGTCTTGTCAATTTTACATTACCTGGCCAAAATTATATAATACAATCATCCTTGAAATGCACATTTACTTTATATACAACTAGATGGGTAACTAAAATTTTGACACGGTCTAACTTTGGACCATGAGTAAGAAACTTCTGAATTGCAAGACACTCGATAAAAAGGAACAATCTTCACTTTGCATCTTTATTCTTATTAAAAGATTTCTCAAATTCCAAAGAGAATAAAATAAGTTCATAATTAATGTCGCCTACATAGAATAATGTGCAACCACAGTAGCCCGTTCCTTCAAGCAGGCTACTGCACATGCTCCAGAAACAAAAGAAGTTAACAAGTAACAACTGTATAGAGACAAACCCAAGAAGGATGATTTTAATGGACAAAAGCAAATGGTCAACGTAATAATAGAACAGGATAATAAAATCACACCTGAAGTCCGGTAAAACCGCAGTCTGTTTACAATTTGCAATATAGCGGACATTTGTGCTGGTAAAGCCTTGTGTAAAGGCAGATGGCAAAGAACCTGCAAGCAACCATTACAATCTAGTGTCGCATTTATAACTTTGAACTGCATCACACAGAGTGGACAAGCATAAAGCAATAAATGTAAACCTTCAAAATGACAAGGAGAACAGTTGTTTGTTCTTCAAGAGCTGCTTGGCTCAACCATGTTGCTAATATCATCACACCACCTTTAGTTAAAAACCTGAAATGTCAGAAAATGATGTGTCAGCTAAGAGACCTACCTCATAAAATTAGATTGCCAAGCTGTGAGAAATGGCATGAAAAATACCAATTTAATACTGAAGGATTCTGTATTTTCAGGATCCACTCCATCAGCCTCACTTGCCCAGAAAATGTCTCTTCTGTCTTCATCAAATTGAAAATATTCTGCACAAAGGTTTTATCAGAGTCATCTAGGCCAGGAATGGTGTCCTCCTGTGCTGAGCAAGAAGGCGCTTCTTCAACAGTAGCAGGGCCCATAGAATTCAAAGGAACTTGATCAATTGGAATGGCAGGATCAGAGATGCTGGAGCATCTCTCTTGAGATTCATTACATGCATTAGACCTAATTGCCTTCTCCCTTGACATACGTACAATCTTACGCACTCTTGAACGCTGACTAGCAAAGAACTCCCGAACCTGTACAGTAATACAAATGTGACAATGACGCAAACTCCTAGTATGTATTCAAGAAAATGAATGCTAGAGGCAGTCAGAAGTTAACACAGAACGAAAGCAAAAATGGTGCTAGAAATGCTATAACTCAAAAAAAGAAAAAAAAAAAGAAAAAAATTGTGCAATCAAGACATCTATAATACATTGGAGGAGACATCACATGACAACCATGAGCTATGGCAAGTAGCAAGAGTAACCAAGTAGCATCCATGGTTCACTCATCCACGCAACTACAGCATTCGCATGCAAGATATATACCAAAAAGAGGTTTGATACTCGCGTACAGAACAAGGTCAGAAATCCAAAAAACGTAGATGTGTCTCATATTCCAAGAGTGCAGAAAGCTCTATCAGAACTAAAGAAACATTCGAATAAGCATTACAAAATGTCAGCACACAATTCAGGTAACAAAGTCTGTACAGAAGGGAGAAAAAAACAATAACCTGTGTGACTGTAACACCACAAAGAGCACTGATTTCACGAGATTCCTTCTTACTAATTGTATCTTTTATGGAGAAGACTGATTGCATATATTTTACAGCCTTAGGGTTTAGCAAATCCCTTGGTCTTTTTCCTGCAAAAAGTAGCCACAATAATTTAATCCTGAGTTCATTACACTGGTGGCAGATCCTTATCACATAGAATACTTGTGCAGAATAAACATACAAACAGGAATACAAAACACTAGCTCTCACAGATATGCAGAAACCACCAAGAAAATTACTAAAACAATAAAAAGGCATTAGCAAAAAAATACTAAGGAAATAAGCAAAAGATGCTTTGACAGTTTTTTTAGTATTCATTTCTGACTCAAAAAAAAAAAAAAAAAAAACAACATTCTTAACAGTTTAATGTCTCCAAAACATTCAACGTCAATTGTTATTATCTTTCCTCTCAATTCTCATAAGTAGAAAACTTTAATATGGCCAAAATCTTCCTATTAATAGTAATAATCCAACAAGATCTACACCATGAACAAGAAAGTAGCCATACAACAACAAATGAACTCTTAAATATACTTTGACATTTCCAAGTGAAATTTTTAACTTTGATCCTACCACATAGCATTTGACTGAAAACAAGACCTAGGAAAAACCAAAAACTACACCGTTAAAAAAAAACAAAATCCTGCTGGAATATTTTAAGATTGGCACGGGAACTAGATAGATCAGATAATAAGGGAATGATCAACTAAAGAAAATGAAGAACTAACAGATATAATGTTAACATGACTCATGACTCACCAATTTTTATTGAGAGCGCACCAGCTGCCTGCACATATAACAAAAATGAAACTAATGAGTTACCAAAAGTGAGAAAGATAATGCAAACATACAAGAAATTCAGAAAAGACGTCATAGCCCCTAAACATAGCATAGGAGGAAATTTCAAAACAATCCACAAGAGAGAGGAGTGGGAGAAGAGGAGAGAGAGAGAGAGAGAGAGAGAGAGAGAGAGATACTGACAACATACAAATAACTGAGCTCAAATTGTTGGAAGCGATACAACATAGAGTACAACACTCAAAACATAGCAAGTACAACAATTCTCATTTTTAATAATAGAAGAAATTTTCCCATGCAAAAGCATGGCAAGACACAGAATTTTCGGGAAAAAAAAATAGCCATCCTGTTAGGTACGCATGTGAAGAAGATTAGAATGGCGCTCCAAACTAAATACTGATGTAATTCAACATAAATGTGGAATTTCCACAAGTCCTGAGTAGACATGTTAGACACCCGTTTATGATATAACGTGCCTTTTTAAAATATATCCCTACCTATTCCAGAAGAAATCTCAAGTTTTCTTCTTTACTAGAATAAAGAAATTCTTGTAGCAGTATTCTTGTTCTACTTCAGTCAATTCTTCCAATGCAAACAACTCAGACAATATCTCCTCCATTTGAGAAAAACCCTGCCTTCACCTACCCTAAGTTAGATGGAGCTTATCTCAAAATTTAGCTGAAGCCAGTTCTCTTCTACAAGAAATAAATCTCATGGTTTCGTCTCCACGATTCATTAGTCAAAATACTTCCCCAATGGTTTACAAATCTAGTTCTTTCAAAACACAAGATCCTTGAGAATCGTTAATTCCGGCACCAATTTTTTTCGTCACCAATGCCATCCTTTATATTTCCCAGTAACTGTTTTTTCTTATACATAACTCCATCAAAACCCTAGTATAGTTTCTGCACTAGCAGATAAACGAATCACTGATTGAGAAACTTTCTAATTTCCACACTATATTTTGTCCATCACACATTGTGTAGCACATTCTCTCCTTCCTAATTTTGGGTAGGATACTTGCTCATGGAATACCAGAAAAATGGAGATGGCATCCAAGGAAAATTCTTCTAGCATCCAAACTATTCAGTGAAGGCCATCTTACTTGGTATATAGTGTTTCTCTTTCTTTCCCAATCCCACCATGAAAAATCCAGATTGAAAACCCTATTTTAATATACACTATACCAGTATGCCTAGATCTTGAAAAAACTGAGAATCAAAAAGCACAGCAACCGAGCATAAAAACTCATTGGCATTGCCTTATTATGGTTGCATTATATAACCCCAACCCACCCAAGCTTAATGCACATTCAGAAGCAATTATAACTATAACAAACTTTGGTGGTAGAATTGCAAATCTTGATGAATCAATATGTACAAAAGCAAGAGAATTGTTCGACTCTCGGTAATGGATAGGTAATTCCAAACCAAAATAATTGCTCACGTTGTCAAAGAACAATGATAGTGTCAGTCCAATCAAAACCTAAGCTTCTTCAATTTTAAAGAGAAATTTGCAACCCAAATCAACATTCAAACCGATATTTCATCCACAACCCTAGAAAGAAGAAAAAGAAAACGTACCATCTCTTGAGAAAGAGGATTTACACCCGTAAGTTTGCATTGCGTGGTAACAATATTCTGAAGTTGAGCGATCTGGCCATGGAATAGCTCCTTCTGCGACTCCAGAAAATTCTGAAAGGACTCGGCAGAGTTGCCAATGTCCAGTTCTTCAAAGATGCTCGACGAATTCTCCATCGGTACCATCGTTATCGACGAATTAGGGTTTAGGTATTCGCAATCTTGTATGTCAGATCGAGAGAAACGAGATGAGGTTCTGAGAATCAGAGTTCAAGTAGAATGAAGAGAAACCCTAGAACAATATGTGAGCTCTGATTGTCGAAAATTAGGGCTGGGATTTCTTCTCTATGCTTACAAATTGGCTGCTTCAAAGAGAGAGAGAGAGAGAGAGTGACAGAGAATGCGGATTCGTAAAGACGCTTTGGACTTTTAACGATTAATGGAAGAGGAACAAGTTCGCGCCACGGTGGTGCCGCGAATACCCAAGAAACGCCCACAGACGAGAAGCTGGCACTCAAGCTGTACAAATATATTTGAGTAAATTACATTTTAACTCCCTAAAAGTTTTCAGAAAATAATACTGGAAGCTCCACGCAACCAACAAAAAAAAAAAAAAAAAACAAAAGCTCAACGCAAGGAGTAGGGGTGTCAATGGGTCGGGTTCGAGATGGGGTCCAACATGTCCCGTAACCGAACCCTATTATATGTGATGGTTTCGGTTTCGTCATTTTCGGGTCCGAGATTGTCATCTTTAGTCCCAGAACCGAACTCACAGATACTCGCCTCTTAACCGAACTCATAGATACTCGCCTCTTATCGGGTACTCGATACTTATTACATTAATATATAAGAAAATATTTATTTTAGATATATTAATATAATTTTATTATCATGATAATGATCTCATTCCAATATCTTATATTTATTTAAATTTAGATAAAATATTTATACTATTATATATATAGATATGAAAAATAGTAAGAACAGATAGCCCAATAATAAACTGCTACGTATCAGGATTATGACCGACACGTAGCAAGATCCCCATTGATACTCATGGGTATAACTCTCAGGAACTTCTTAAGGAAGAACCCTGGTCGATTTAAGGAACCGGTTCAAGGAATGTACAGCAGAGACATATATATAGGGAGAAGGTAGTGCACTACCACGATGCCATTTATTACATACATCATGGGATGATCGACACCCTTACAATGAATATACAATAATTCTAAAATCAACAAGTACTCCAGAGCAGAATGCCAGACCCCTTTACAGCAGGATGCCGATGCAGAAATATCTCTTAAGTCATACTCGAGGGCGCCCACATACGATTGGACAACCCCTCCGGTTCTTGAGAGCTCCACTTGTGTTGGGACATCCTCTTAAGTCATACTCGTAGGCGTCCATCTGCAATAGGACAACCTCTCCGGTTCTTGAGAGCCTTAGAGGTGCACCTCACGTTTACCAAAGAGATATGTCTCAGTGAATACATCGATATGAATTTACACCTAAGGGTAGAGACAACCCTGGACAATGTAAGACGTCGACACGTCGATATGAATTTACACCTAAAGGAGAGATAGCCCTGGACGATGAAAGACGTTGACACATCGATATGAATTTACACCTAAAGGGGAGAGACGGCCCTGAAAAATGTAAGACGTCGATACTCTATAGTAGCATGTTGATACTACCTCCGTCTAGAGCGATGCTCGATAACGTCGTAGGCGATAATATCATCTGTCTAAAACGATACTCGACGACGTCGTAGGCGATACCATCGTCCATCTAAAGCAATGCTCGACGACATCATAGGCGATACTATCCTCCGTCTAGAGCGATGCTCGATGACGTTGTAGGCTATCCTCCGTCTAGAGCGATGCTCGATGACGTCATACGCGCTATCCTCCGTCTAAAGCGAAGCTCTAAAACGGAGACGGTGATACTACCTCCGTCTAGAGCGAAGCTCTAAAACGTAGAAGGCAATACATACCCCTATCTAGAGCGAAGCTTTAAGACGTAGATGTTGATACTACATCTGTCTATAGCGAAGCTCTAAAACGTAGAAGGCAATACATACCTCCGTATAGAGCAAAGCTCTAAGATGTAGAAGATGATACTACCTCCGTCTAGAGCGAAGCTCTAAGACGTAGAAGGTAATAAATACCTCTGTCTAGAGCGAAGCTCTAAGACGTAGAATGTAATACTACCTTTGTCTATAGCGAAGCTTTAAGACGTAGAAGGTAATATTAGCTTCGTCTAGAGTGAAGCTCTAAGACGTAGAATGTGATACTACCTCCATCTAGAACGAAGCTCTAAGACGTAGAAGGTGATACTACCTCCGTTTAAAGCGAAGCTCTAAGACATAGAATGTGATACTACCTTTGTCTAGAGCGATGCTCTAAGACGTAGAAGGTGATAATACCTCTGTCTAGAGGAATCTCGACGACGTAGAAAGTCACATAGTCTCGAAAGTACTAAGGTTCGAGGACCTCGAAAGTACTAAGACCAGTAGCCTTGATGGCATCAAGACTAGACAGTCTCAACAATGCCAAGGCTAAACAGCTTTCATTACCACGAATATCTACTGATTGCCAACGCCCATATCGAGGTGTAGTGAGGCTTACCAACACTTGGCCGTATTTGGGGTTATAGGCCATGTTACGGTCTCTTAGTGGCAAACCTATAATTATCCACACAACTTGTGATTGGTCCACCTAAGAGACAGGGATACATGATACGTACTATCTCAGGTGAACATTTTAACCACTATCAGAAACGATGGTTAAGAATTCTAGCTACAGTTAACTCTCTTCCAAAAGCTATAAATACTGGCTCACTTCTCTCATTTGGGAAGATGATGAAAAAATGAGAGAGACCTCTGACGAAATTACCAGACCTTGAACTACGTCTGACTTAATCCCTATTTGGATACATAAGCAGCTTTCAAAAGGTTCAGTCATAACCTCAATTAGAGCCCCAGGGGTTGGAGAAGCTCTAACACATTGACCCATTATCTCCCTTAGCCTGATTTGACCGGTGTTAGACGGTCCATTAATTTGACTCTTTAGTTCTTCTAGAGACGAGATACGGTCACTCGTTGATTTAGGCTCCTGTCGATCAATAATATCTTACTTGGCGACTATTCACAAAAATACCCACAAAACAATATATTACACACCATCCATAATATAGAATGAATGTCTCATTAGATCAAGTGGAACTACTAGGAACTAATAGCAGCTCTCTCGGTTTATTTCGAGGACCGAGAAAGGAGGGTATTATTGAACAAGACAAAGCAACAAGCAAAACTAAGAACTTGTAGATTAATTTTTATTAAATTAATTAATTAATATTATAATTGATTATTAAAAATTTAACTAATAAATTATTTAAATATAAATTTTTTTTTAGAAAACAAGTTTAGTTCTATCAAGTAGGCATCAAGTATATTCGTATAGACTCGAATCTTAACAGGTCCATCGTCTGTAGAATTAGAACCTCTCATGATTCACGTCAATAAACTTAGAACCAAATCCTTCTAAATGGGTTCGGTTCTATCTAGAAACGGAGTCAGGTCCCCCAAAAGTTTTGAGAATTTGTTAAAAGTATGCTACTCCACTCATCTTGAGTGCAGTGGCACTAGAAAGTGGCCCCCACAGATTTTTTTTTTTTCCTTACCGTGTTAAAATTACAGTTTAGATTATATAAATTTTAAAATTACATGTTTCTACCTTTTTTTTTTTTTTTCATAAATAACCATTTAAAGTTTTAAACATGCATATGTTTTAATAAAAATTACAAGTTTATATCTATTTCTTTTATAAATAACTATTTAAAGTTTTAAACTAGTAAAAGTAAAGTCTCATATATATATATATATATATATATATATATGTGTGTGTGTGTGTGTGTTTATACACTATATTTATATTTTATGCATATAACTTCTCTCTTTTTTCTCTTAATCTTTTTATATGAAGCATTAAATCCTTATATTTTGTTATATTTTTATTTTCTTTTAGTGATAGATTTATTTATTTACATTTTATATTTGTATTCTTACAATATCAAGGTTTAAAGTCCTGGGACCAGAGACTGGACCGGTCTTGACTGATCTCGATTTGAACTAGCGGTATCGGTCGATTCGGATCTAGTACAAAAAGTGGACCACTCTTAAATTTTAAAATTAAAAAAAAAAAAAATTGGATCAACTGGACCGGTCATCGAACTGACAATATAGATCAAGACCGACCGATACCAGACTGATCCAAATTGATATCGGTTTGGACCGTCTAATTTAGAAATTAAAAAAAAAATGTCGAACCGGTAGTACTAGCCGGTCCATGCCCGTACTGGTTGTACCAGTCTAGTCCAAACCCTCACGATTTACGTATTGTGGCTTGGGACCGGACCTATCCTGTTCAATCCCAGTACAGACCAACCGGCACGGACCGGATCGTCCGCTCCTTCAAACCTTGCACAATATAATATATTTTTTATTTTTTTTTCTGATTAAATGGATAACATGCCTCCTCACTTCTCCGAAGGTTCAGGTATCAAGTTTGAGTTTGGTTCGGCCCAACTCTAATTCCATGCCATTGTCATTCAACTATACAATACCAACAATAACAAAATAATGTAAATTAACTGGGATTGGCAACTTGAGTTTTGCTCCTTTATTTCAATGTATCAAAAATTATATATATAGAAAGATTATGGGTGATGAAATTTTTTTCAAATTGCTTCATCTAAGTTCTTTTTGGTCTTTCTTCACGTTCTCTTGGACCTAGCAATATCCTCTCACACCTTTTCAAAGCTTCCTCCCATGTCTATACTTTGCATGCCTAAATTATTTTAACCTACTTTCCTTTATCATCAATTCAGGTAATCACTTAAAAACGCTCAAATATTTACATTCCTTATCATATATATTTTCGTTTTTTTT
>JAUPMG010000006.1:15816261-15826840 GCA_031762675.1 Pachysandra terminalis
GAAGAGTTTGATGAAACCTATGCCCAAGCATTTGGGGTACAGCCTGTACGCCCTTCTCGTGAGAAGATGTATTGGGACCAGTATGCCAAATTGCCATCTCGAGGTATTTACGTTTTCCACACTATCTTTGCCCTTTTTATTTTTTTCGTTAATCATTTGATGTTATGCATTACTAAGTGTTGTTCTAGTGAATTATATGAACTTTATTGAGAAGCATTCTATTCACACTCATTCCCTGAAAGTGCCTTCTAGTTTAAATATTGGTATGTGGAAAGCGTGGAACTCTGTTCAGACAGTCATGTAACACATAGTTCATGTTAATTCCATGGTTCTTCTTGGCTGTCCGGAACATATTTTCTTGATTTTTATATAGCTGTATGTTCCAAAGAAGTTAATTTACTTTTTTGTGACCTTAGACATCTAGTTATTACCGAAGTGTCACTTTGTCGCAATTACAAAGATTTTTAAGTCAATCTAGAAGCATTACAAACTAAACTGGTGAATGCTCCGGCAATGATTTGACTAGTTCAGCAGTCCAGTTGACTAGTCCGACCCTGTATTTAGAATGTTGGCGGGAACCTCCAACAAATTAAGTTATCTAATCTATCATCAATAGTTCTTTTTCATTATGAGGGCTTTTTGACAAATGTCCATAACTATTGACATGCATTGTTTCATCATATCAAACAAATTGGATTTTGTTCGGGGAAGGCAGGTGTTTGACTATGATTTGTTGCTGCAACAAGTTAGGATTCCAAGACTTGAGATAATGCTGTTGCCTTTTGTCAGTGTTGATCCTAGACAGAAGTGCATGATTATGATTTATGATGTCCTTTTTGTTTGGTCACAGCTTGTGTTTTGTGCATAGATTTGTTCATACTTCATAGCATTTGGTGTCTATAATTAATCTTGCTCTTAAAAGGTTGGTTTGCATGGTTTTGTGGTCCTGGGGAAGGTGCCCCTTTTATTATCTTAATAAGCAAAGACTTGCGAGTTATTTGATGAAACTGTCTGTCCAAATAGTTTGGATGGGTGAGTTCCTCGCCGTAACCTCTCTACTGCTTGTAACTTATTCTTATCTCGACTCATTTTAATTATTTTTTTTCACATTCTTTATCAAGGATTTACTTGCTTCATCATCCTGAGCTGAACTTTAAATATTTGCATAATTAAATAGAGGAAATAAGTATCTGATCGATCTATAGATAGATTACCTTCTAATTCAAATTAGTTTATCACCTTTATTGACATTGGACACGCTCTACACTATTGCTAGCTTGTTTAATTGTCTAATTGTTGGGTCTAACGAGTTACCTTATGGTTCTTATCTGCATTGAATGAGTTGTATTTTTTAACAACTGACTTCGTGTCGATTGTTTACAAATGGCGTTGGTTACATGGTGTTGTGAATCATTGTTTGGCCTGTTTCATAAATAAGGTGGTAGATTGGGAAGAAATTATTCTAGAGGTTGCAAAGTCATTTTTCAAGGATAAATTCTAGCTACTCTATGTAGCTGCTTGTAATGGAGGCTTGCATTATTAAAGAATAGAAGAGAAAAAAGTATAATTGAAAAAGACCTAAAAACAAATTGGTGAAATCTAAAAGAAAAAAATAGTGTTTTTTTGGGATAATCTAATGAAGAGGGGTACATGAGATTTAGAAGCAGGACTAATAAGTTGTGGGATGTAATGACTCATTGAATTAAGAAGTGGGAAAGTAGGTCTTAAATCCTGCAAAGGAACTTGGTGACAAAGTGATTGTGGTTGAATGGTTATTAGGAGAAGAAGCTTTACTTTAAGACATAGCAAAGCAGTAAAAGCAACAAGGGAAACAGGAAAAGGTACATGACTAAGAAAGGAACATAGAAAATAATTAGTAACCTATATAATAAACTGGATACACTATAGGATGAGAAATATGTCTATAAACTTGCAAGATTTAGAGAGGGAGATAAGGGGCCTAAATAAAATGGATGAGAAATATTAAGAGTGATGATTCGCGATAATGGAAGAGGAGGTTGCAGTAAGGTGGAGGGAGTATGTCTAGACTTGTTAAATGATAAATAGGTTTGGGGCTTTAGTTTACATGGAGACGTTACGTTAGCATAGGAGAAACAAGAGAACATTGCTATGTTTGTAGGATCAGGGTAATTGAGGAATGAAAGGTGAGAACAAATCTCTCTTGGTGAAGTGGACGGATCTTTGTAGACTGAAGACGCTAGGAGGGCTGGGATTGAGGACCTCAGTCAATTTTAATCAAGTATTACTAGAGCAGTGGCTTTGGAGGTTTGGGGAAGAGCAAGAGAATCAATGGACACACATTCTTGTTTCAAAGTTTGGGTGCTATCCTGGTAATTGGAAGTCTTTTTTTTTGGCAGGGGTTGATTGGTTTTAGTCTATGGAAAACTATTATGGGTGGGGATGAGATGTTCTTTGAGGAGATTTAGTATTCGGTGCTCGGTGGGGAATGGGGCGAGGGTTAGCTCGGGGGAAGACATCTGGTTGGCAGAAGGGATTCTTAAGCAAAGATTACTGGACATTTATAAAGTGGCACTGAATTAAGTCAGCGTGGATATGTGATTCTGTTTCAGAATCAGGTTGTGATATTTTATTGAATATTCCTTTCAGATGACACTTGTTCGATAGGGAGTTGGATTGTGTCACTACTGGCTACATTATTATGTCTGCTTCACTCTATCAGGATGAGATCTGGAGTGGACTCTTGTAAGTGAGGTGGAGACAAGAAAGGAAAGTTTCTAGTCAGTGCATTCTTTGGTTCTCTTATTGATGATGCCAAAGTGTTTAGGCCAGCATATCTTATTTGGAAGGCCTCCATTCCCTCCAAAATGTCCTTTTTCATGTGGACGGCATATTTGGATAAGGTGCTTAGTTCTTACCATGGATAATTTGATTAATAGAGGATGGTTGATCTGAATAGGTGTCTCGTGTATGAAGAATTTAGAATCACTAGCATACTTGGTTATTCACTGTTGGTTGGTGTTTTAGGTCTGGTTCAATTTTTCATTCAAGTTTAAGGTGTTTTGGATGCTACCTAGTAATTTGTAGAAAGTGCGGAAATACATGTTCTATTCTGTGAAATTTGTTTCCAGCAGCAATTTGTTGGTCTTTGTGGGAAGAGCGGAATCACAGGATCTTCCCAGGGAAAGTTAAAAATTTCATCCACATTGGGATGAAGGTTATTTCTATTCTTGGAACTTGGAGTAGTCTATTACCAGAATTTTCAGTGGTGCCCTTTGCTGATTTTGTATAGAGCGGGGATGGGTTATGGAAGCTGTAATTTGAATAGTCGGGGGCAAGTTTTTTGTTTGTATTATCTAGCCTTATAATTCATGATAAAGGGTTTGTACTGTAACTATTACATATTAACACAACACACCATACTTTACCAATATAAAAAAATAAAAAATAAAAATCAGGGTAATTGATGTGAAGGGAGCTTTAGACAAGAAGGAAATGCTTTAGGAATGGATGATATCATAATTGAAGTGCGGAAATGTGTATGAGGGATTATTTATCAAAAAAAATGTGTACGAGGGATTGATGCATTTTGGGGACCGGAAAGTTGCTAAATGTTTAGTACAGAAGCATTTTTAGTATCCTTTCACATGAAGAAAGATTAAAGAAGGTGTTCGAAGCTGTATCAATTGTCATAGAATTAAGCTAATGAGTCATATTATGAAATTATGGAAAAGAGTGAGACGCTCAAAGAGAACATGTGACAGAGTTCTTGGAGTATTTTTGTTGAGGTTTAGGTAAGAAAGGAGTACCAAACAATAAATTTATATCATTAAGGCCATGTGCAAGGTGTAAAAAAAGTTCGGTTTTGAATTTTACTCGGCAATTCTTGTGTACCAAGGTTGGTATCAATATGTTGGAAATAGTAAGTTACAGGTGTTACATAGACTTGCAGTTACAGTGGTAGGAAAGGCAAAATACAGGCAAATAAGTTTATATATATATATATATGTATATATATATATATATGTATGTATATATATATTTATTTATTTATCTAGAAGATAAAGGGGAATATTGCATGAGATTATGGCACTCTCTAGAGAATCTTGTTGATTTCATTGGTTGACCTTTGCATGAGCCAGCCATTCATGTGTAATGATCATGGGTTGGCTATTCATGCATGGATGTTATTGAGGTGTATTCTATGGTGAGGAAGCCCTAGCTAATGTCAGACGAGTGAGTGCAATGTGCTTGCAGTAACAATAGGCTTACATAAGGTCAATTATAAGCCCTTGTCTCATTGCTTTATTATGGATGAATGAGAATCCCTGTTCAATAGGAGGTGCTTTGATGCATTCTGGTGTTGATTATGTGGTATTGATAGGAGTAAATGCAAAACTACATTTGTGGAAGGCTTTTTTGAAACCAAAAAAATTCAAAATAAGTGTGTGATGGATTGAGAATCTGTAATGCAACCTGCATACAAATGAAAATGAGGGTAAAGGTAGTAGGAGACTCTTAAAGGCAACTACTTCTGTTATCTTGGATCAATTACTGATGAAGAGGGAAGTCTATCGATCTCATCTAGTTCGAAAGTTTTTTTTTTTGGATAATAGTTTGAAAGAATTTTTGTCGATGTTTATGTTGACATTTAATGTAGATTTTAGCATCTTAAAACATTTAGTTATTAATATATCATTCTCTGAATTTATAGTTAATTTCAGGGAACTTAGTTATTCTAACATAGCTTATTTTGAATTTGTAAAACTCGTCAGTGATAATTTAGAGAATGATATGTTACAATCAAGGTTCGCAATGTTGACGTCGCCTGGCATGTAGCCAGGTGGCTCAGGCGACATGTCGTTGACATGGGGAAAAAAGGGGAAACCTTGGGGAAACCAAGGTTTCAAAAAAATTTGAAAATTTCCCCCATGTTGCTACATGTCGACCGTGTCAGAGAGACATGGGGGAAAATCGAAAAAATTTGATTTTTTTCCCCATGTCATCGACATGTCGCCGACATCAGGGAAAATCGATACATAGCAATTTCCCTTGATATCTTGCGTCACCCAAGTCCAAAATGGCGACATGTCGCCGACATTTAGAACACTGGTGACAATAAGTAAATGTGTGATTGTGTGAACATTATTTACAAATTCAGGGTATGATACGTTACAAAGAAGTGTTTTCATGTTTGTTTACATTTTCTAGTTTATAGTCTCTCGGTCTGAGTTGTCATACTCCTTGATACTAAACCCGCCTTCATGCTAATATGTCAACATTGTATTTGGTCTGAGCCTGACATTAGAAGCGTATGTATACATAGGCTAGAATAGGACAACAAAATAAATGTGACATTCTGATAATTTAGGGGCATGATAGTTTGCTGAAGAAATTAGTGGCATTCTTACCGGTGTTCCAAGATGCTGGAACTGTATGCATTCTAATCAAAGAGAGATTTTATTAGCCGATTTCTCTCTTTTATTTCAATAATTTAAGTTCTCTTTTTTGAATAAACATGGACAAGCATATGGAATGTGCCTTCAGTTTTTCTTTTGGACATGGACTTGTAATGATGGGCAACCTGTTAACTCAGGAATCGGACCCTGCAGTGGGTTGGTTCTACCGTTAACTGGGATTGCTTTCAAACTTGTAGAGAACTGGCATGCACCAGCTTGAGACGAGCTAGCTAGCTCGGCTCGGCTCATGCGAGTTGAGCCAAGACTGAGACGAGCTAGCTCGGCTCGTTGACAGCCCTAAGGGTTCATTTACAGGAGACGAGCTAGTCTCCTGGTTGGCTGAGTTGACCAACAGTTCAACTCGGCTTGCTTTGGCCAGCCTCTTTACCGGTTTGATTTCCAGGTCAAAACATTACAACATGGTTTTGACAATTCTTCGGTGGCAATGCCTTAAGTTTCTGAAAGTAGAGATGCGAAATAGGGGAGATAATTTAATTCCTCTGTTATTTATTTTGGTTTCAACTGATGAGTCAAACAAATGAGTGGTCTGGATGATATTCTTCCTTCATGCAAGTGGCCCTTCTACACAACTTTTGGCTCCCTGAACCTCCTTTCCCCAGGATATTGGTAGTTACATGCAGGCATCGGATTTGACATGTTTATATTCATTAGGTTCCATTTTTCACTATAGTTTTTCTTTGGCAACTTCTATGCGCAAACATGCATCATATGTTTCATAAGAGAAGTTTATTTTCATCTTTATGCTTCTCTCTAACCCTGTACATCAATGCTGTTTCCAGCTCCTCTTAGTGGCCCAATGGTCATCGCTGAAACTCTTGGTGAGAGGAAGAGCTCCACAAAACCTATGAAGGTAAAGGACCAGTCGAAAAAGGACAAATATCTCTTCAAACGGAGAGATGAACCAACTGCCCCGAGAGTGCATCATCACATAGACCAAGGGCAATTAAGTTTCATAGCCCCATCAACCTACAAGGAGGGGTCAGCAGCATTAGCAGCTGAGGATTATCTTCTCCAAAAGAGACCTCCAACTATCACTATGAAGCCTCAGATTCCAAGGAAACAGGAAGGAACCGTCAGCAAGGCGGGTTCAGCCTTGACTCAGGGTTTAGTTGGTAAAGAAGCCATGTCCGTAGACAAGAAACCAGTAGTTACAAATTCTAGCTCGGTTGATGCTCAGGTGATTATGAACCAGAATCATTCAATATCGAGGTTTTCTGCTGGGTTTTCGATGACACAACCTCCGTTCAACACTGAGATTTTTGTGAGGCAAGCTTTTGGAGATGCTAAGTCACATGAAGATATTGGTGCTGTGCAGGATATGAAAGGAAAAGTGGGATCAGATGCAGCTGGAGTTCCTCATATCTCAGGTGTCCATGGATCTGATTTGTTGGGAAAATTTGAATCTCCTGGCATAGTAGATGGTTCGAACCAGGCTTTTCAGCGGGAAGGAGAAGCCATGATCGACTCTAAACATGAGGAAAGTGCAAAACTACTTGATACATCTGAAGGTCTTCAACAACCAAAGCCAAGGCAACCGATAACAGTTGGAGTTCGCGATAGACCTGATAAGGTGTTGGAGGATGGCAGCAGTATACCTCCATTACCTATTAATGTGAACCTTTCTGGTAAAGTTCTTGAAGCTAGTATTGATGGTGTGGTAAAGAAGGCAAAGGTTCTTAAGCATCCTAAAGAGAACTTGCGCTCTGGAAAAACATCTTTGGGGGAGAAAAAGAAAAAGAAGAAGAAAGAATTTGACTCAGATAAAATCCTGGATCCTCCACAGAAGCGTCTTAAAACTGCAAAAGACGAAGAATCAGTGAGGAAATCGCTAGGAAGACCCATTGGGACCGGTTTGGTTTCCAAGGAGATCTCACAGGTAGACCAGCAGAGGAAAGAAAATGGGACTAGCAGTAGCTTTCCCTCTGATTCCGTGATGACACCGCCGGTCGTTGATATGGGAAATATCGAGGTCGAACTTTCACAATTGGTGGGTGATCTGTTGGTGCTTGCTCTTGATCCCTTTCATGGTGTGGAATGGAATAGTCCTGCAATTGTACGTCAGGTGTTCTTGCGATTTCGATCCCTTGTTTATCAGAAAAGCTTGGTTCTGTCTCCCCCAGCAGAGGCTGAATCTTCTGAAGCTTTTCCTAGTATATATCCAGCCAGTTCAGGGGCTGCTGAGATCCTTCCCAATGAGGATGTGAAGTATCTTCCGATTGCTCCAAAACCACAGAAACAACTGCTTAGACCAGATGATCCCACAAAATCTGGTCGGAAACGTAGCCTTTCTGACCGCCAGGAGGAGATGTCGGCAAAGCGGCTGAAGAAAATGACTGAGCTGAAGTCATTGGCTGCGGAAAAGAAGGCTGGAGGCTTGAAGAATCTGGATGCCCAGCGAGGAGAGCAAAAAGAGGCGGGTGTTGTGACCCCAGCAAAGCATACTAAGCCTGACTCTGTCAAGAAGTCGGAACTGCCACCGAGGGTGGCAGAGCCTGCAATGCTGGTGATGAAGTTCCCTCCTCGAACAAGTCTGCCATCCGTCCCAGAGCTGAAAGCCAGATTTGCACGGTTTGGGCCACTTGATCACTCTGCTACGCGCGTGTTCTGGAAATCCTCGACCTGCCGGATAGTGTTCAAGCACAAGTTTCATGCACAGGCAGCACATAATTATTCAGTCAAAAACAACAACCTTTTTGGCAATGTGAAGGTGAAATACCAGCTCAGGGACTTGGAAAATCCAGCAGGGGAGTTGCCAGAATCTAGCAAACAAGACAATCCTGATGAGGCCCCCCTCCTGTTGAGGTCCCAGGGTGGTGGTGGTAGTGATTTTGCCGGCGAGGTGAGGCCGGCGCCATTTCACCGGCGAACCTCTATGTCATCGGTACAGCTGAAGTCTTGTCTGAAGAAGCCGTCTGGGGATGAATCAGCAGCAGCAGGGATGATGACTATGGGGATGATCCCCCCGAGGGAAGGTCCACGTGTAAAATTCATGTTGAGTGGGGATGAAAGTAGTAGGGGAAATGCAGATGGTGTTGTTGGGGCATCATCATCATCATCTCATGCAACAATGGATGTTATGAATAGTAAGAACTTTGAAAAGGTCAATCCACAACTTCCTCCGCTTCTTCCTCTTCCCTCCTTCATTCCAGATGTGCATGAGAATCATCATGGAATGGTTGGTCATCATATGTCCAAAGCTCATCATCATCCTCATCATCACATGCATCATTATAGTGAAGTAGAAACGAGGACCAACAACAACAACAACGTAGACATTTCTCATCAGATGATAAGCCTTATGATGAGGTGCAGTGACATTGTAGCAGATGTGAAGTGCTCATTAGGATATGTGCCTTACCATCCGCTCTGATTCTGATGTGAGCCATGATTGGACGGCAACTTGTGGGCCCATCTGGGTGAATGGGTGGTGGGATCATGGACTGTGTTGATCAAGGAATGGTATGGGATGATGATGATGCTTTCATGAAGTAATTTGAAGCCGTTTAGGGCTCAGGGACCTATTGTTTAGATTGAATACTTTAAAAGAAGAAGAAATGAAGAAGAAGATTGTACGGATATTATTGACATGTCATTTTCTTTTTCTTTTTTTTTTCCTTTAGTTCCCGCTTGGTTGGTGGGCTGCTCTTCCGATCCAGATTGGGTGCTGCTTGAAGCAGTAGCCAAGACTGGATCACCCTAACGGACTAAAACTGGAAGGCTCATGTCATGACTCGTGTCTCGGTAGCTTGTGCACTCAGACTCGAACGGGTTATACCGGTCTGAAAATTTGAACTGAAATTGTGTGGATGGGGAATGGCAATCGGACAGGTTAATGAAACTTGCTGATAATAATATGCATAAACTGGATTTTTGGGATATACTATTCGTGGCATCAAACTAGAGTATAAATTTCTACATTGCAAATGACAATAGTATCCTTTCTCGTTCAAGTATTCATTCTCCTTCTACTGGGGCCTGGGGGTGTCACTTGGTTTGGTTTAGACCGAAAACCCGAAAGAGAAACCAAAATATATCGGTTTGGTTTGGTTTGTTTTTTTCATCATTTTGGTTTGGAATTTGAAAAGCAAATTAATTTGGTTCAATTTTTGGTTTAGGCTTGGATTAAATCGAATCAAATCGAAAACCAAACTGAACTTAAATAAATATATGTAAACCAAATCAAACTGAAGTAGACTAATATATTTATATAGCATTAATTTTATCTAACCAAACCAACCAAAAAACCGACGGTTTGGTTTTCGGTTTTGGTCACTATAGGTAAGTTTGATTTTCAGTTTTATACTTCGGTTCGGTTTGGTTTGACCACTAAATCGAACCGAACCGATCGAATTACACCCCTACCTTCCACGGCACGGGTTCAATGGCAATATAGTCTTTTCTCTGTATCATAGTACGAACTTATCCTCTCGCAGCTATGGCTCGTTTCGACTTCCGATTCCAATATCCTACCTGATCTCTGAACTTCGCGTTTCTTCTTTTCCGGTGAATAATTTTGTGTTATCCTTGAGATCTTCTGAAATTCCAATTTGATCCTTTCATGGAGGAGGATCTCTCCTTCTGTTCTTCTCCTACATGGTCCTTCGACTCCCTTTGTAGTTCGGATTTTCTCTCTCTTCCTCAACGCGAACAGAGTGATGAATCCTCGTTTCCAAATCAGCTACAACGAAGAACAGAAGCTGAAGGGCTCCGTGAAGATGTTGATGAAGATATTCCCGCCAATTTCAACCGTCTTTCTTCGACCACTCCTCTCGTATACAGCCCTAACCATAATCTCCATGATAATGCATCTCCGTCGCCGTCGTCTTCAGTTTCGTCTTTACTTCATCTCTCATTCAATCAGGATTACGGATGCTTTGCAGCGGGAACCGACCATGGATTTCGGATCTATAACTGCGATCCCTTCCGTGAAATTTTCCGGCGAGATTTCAATAACGGAGGTGGAATTGGCGTTGTTGAGATGCTCTTTCGATGCAATATTCTTGCGCTGGTTGGAGGAGGACCCGATCCACAGTATCCTCTAAACAAGATCATGATTTGGGACGATCATCAAAGCCGGTGCATTGGCGAGTTATCGTTTAGGTCTGAAGTTCGGGCGGTTC
>JAUPMG010000006.1:15852719-15876028 GCA_031762675.1 Pachysandra terminalis
ACTTGATTAGTCAACCATACACATCAACAATTATTTTTATACTTTATAACTCATATTCCCATTTACCGAGGCATGTCGATTTCGATCTCGGTCATACGACCCGGTCCGGTCTAGTCCGATCCAACCTGGATAACAAAGAAAGAATTACAATTCTGCCCTTTAAAAATATACAGGGTATTACACAAACGACACCTAAACAAAACCGAAAAAATGTTCTAACCTGTTGAAGAAGAAAATGTTAGAAACCCCCTTTCATTTATCGAAAAGTTGAGCTTGAGGATTGACGTTAATGACGGATACTCTTAAATTAGAGAATGGATTGAGTTCAGCCATAATAGAGAGTTCTCCCTCTCTTGAGTCTTGAGCTTGAGAATACTAAAGAACAACAAAAAGGAACCCTAAACTAAACTAAGCAAGTAACAACTAATGCTAAGAGAAATGGGTATAATGACCGAACTGGTCGAGATGGTTTGATTCTGACAGGTCAAAACATCCAAATCCAAACTCAGTCCTTACCCAGCTTTTTGCTTATCGAACCCATTCCATTAGGGGCAGGGCGGGTTACCCATTTAACCCGTCCCATTGCTATCCCTAGTCAGGACTCATGACCACGTTTGAGGCTCCCAGGTTGCCATCTTTCATAGGCAACCGATAGGAAGGTGGGGCCATGTTCACCTTGTATTTTGGAAAAACCCACAATGACAACCTACGCCTATTGGTGCCTGGGCAGGCTTCACATCCTCTACAACAAAGAAGTACAAGTAGCAATCTATACAACACCAATTAAGAGTCACCACATGGACAGATATACCCCCATGAATATGCCACTGGCACCCCCTCTTTGGGTATCTCCCTTGTGTACCCCCTTGATACCCTAGGTGGCATCCTTCAATTGGCGCTGTAAAGATGACTGTAACCATCTTGTTGTAGAGGATGTAAGCCTGCCTAGGTGAAGGTACAATCATGCGCCAATCGCTAGCATTAAGGCTACGTTTGGATACCCAGAAAAATTGAAAAATTGAAAGAAAGTTCACTTTTCTCGCTTACCGGATGCATTTGGATACCAAGAAAATGGAAGAAACTTACTAGTTTTGTGCGAAAATAAATATTAAAAAAAACAAGTTTTTTTCTTGTAAGATTAGTCCGAAAATACGTCATGAGGATTTTTTTTGTTTTCTTCCTACATTTCCCAAACATCCGAATTTACGAGGGTTGATATTAGGGGTGCAACTCAGTTGGATTTGGTTTGGGCTGACATCCATTGAGGACCAAACCGATCTAATTCGTTTTTATAATTTCAAACCAAAACCAAACCTAAAATCTAAAATCCAACCCAAACCAAACCGAAATCGGATTGGATCGGTTTAGTTATTATGGATTTAAATTACATGCAATGTCTTACAATATCCAAACGAGATAACTCCACTCACACCCCTTGAGGTTTCTGACAAAGGCAGAAACACCCCTTAAGGTGTCTGAAAAGTCACTTACACCCCCTATCAGTAACGTTCCATAGATGGTGTTAAAAAAGCTTACAAATTTATCTTTTTAACCCCGTTTTTATTAACCCCTACTCTTACCGTCAAAACCACCCACCACCACCACGCCACCTTCACCACCCCACGACCACTACCACCACCATCACCACCACCACCACCACCACCACCACACCACCTTCACCATCACCGCCACCCCACCGCCACCATTGCCACCACCACGCCACCTTCACCACCACCACCCAACGTGCATCCCTTGCACACTTAGGTGGTGGTGGTGGAGGATATAAGTGTCTTTAATAAAATGTATAAATGTCTTTTTTGACTTTAGATAAGGGTAATATAATAAAAAAAATATGAATGATGTCAGCACTTTTGTTATTGTTAAAATGAAAAATTAACAGAAGAGGTGTCTTTACAATATAATACAAAACCTCAGGAGGTGTAAGTAGCGTTTCAGAAACCACAGGGGGTGTTTCTGCCTTTGTTAGAAACGTGAGGGGGGTATAAGAGCATCTCCAATCGTTTTCCTATAATTTTCCCTATTTTAGGGGAAAATTTGGTTCAAAAGTCAAATTTGGGGAAGAGCTCTCCAATGCATCTCCCTATATTTTGACCCAAATCTTTTTAAAAATTCCACTTTCATCCCTCTAACCGAATTCTCTATCTTTTTTTTTTTTTTTTTTTTTCTTCTCATTTCTCCAGTTCATCTCCTTTCTCCAATCATCAGCAATCGACCTCCATTCTCTTTGTCACTTCAACCTCACTCTCTCTAAGCTCTGCAACAATCAACACCTTCACCCAGAACCTGCTCACGAAACCCCCTCTGCATTCCCTGTTCTGGCCTATCCCGTGAACTCCATCGACGCCTGCAACTTGTCCCGCACACCCCGGACGCGACTGAAACTCTCCTCAAGCATTCCGGCCTGAACCACCAGCATCCGTCGCTACTCCCCTTCCATTCCAGCCTTCATCCTCACAGTCCCATTTCCGGTCCCTCCTTCTTCAATCCTTCCTCACATAGCAGCAACACTCATTCCTTCAACCGACGGCAATGGCAGCGGCGGAATTACCCAACGGTGCTGCGACTTCCTTTGTTCCCTTCGCTTCTCGCGCTCTGTTCTGCAATAAATCAGAACCATAAGCTGCGTTTCTTCCTCTTCCATTGAAACAAACTCAAGATCTGTATAGAAACCTCTACCACCATCATTGCTAACTCAAACTCAGATTTTCGTTAGATGTGAAAATGTTTCAAAAAAATTTGACCATTGGCAAAAAAGAGTCGTTGAAATTATAGGGAGGTCCCTAAAATTTTTCCTAAATTCGGGAAAAGTTTTAACTTCTCCCCAAATATAGGAAGAATCTTAGGGACGATTGGATAAGGTTTTAGGGAAATTTTTTTCCAAATTAAAATTTAGGAAAAAAGATAGGAAAAAGATCGGAGATGCTCTAAGTGGAGTTAACCCATATCCAAACAGAAAGTTATTTTCACTTTGTTTTTACATTTATATTATTTTCTCACGAAACTTTCTAGTGCGGAAAAAAAAATATTTGAAATTTGAAACCTGGTTTAGTGTCTATAACTCTTCGCCCGCCCAAACTGATCAACTCAATTCGAAAGTTGAATCTCTATCCCTTTCTCTGGTTCTCATTTAACCTTCCTTTGCGATCTTCACTTTAGCAATACTGATAAGCAGTTACTCGACGAAACCCTAACCCTAGAGCTAGAAACCATCCATTTTTTTTCCCATTCGATTGAGCAGATCGATTTAGTGTTCTAATGGCGGATTCGGATTCAACTTCATCTCCTCATGTAAGCATTTCTCTCTCGATCGTAAGCTTCTCCTCTCTTCAAAATCCTTTGGAATCTTAAATTCTGCTACAATTCTCAACTTCAGTGAATTTGTTTCTTTTGTTTTGCAGGAGAAGGAGAACACGGCGCCGATCGGATCTAAGATTTCTGTAAGTGTTGGAGATTTTGTTTACATATGTTTAGAATTGCTGTTTAGCGTTATTGAATTTCGTTATGGTTGCTTGCAGGAGCTGAGTGAATCGAGCTCAGAGCTGCTAACTAGACTACAAGGGTTGAAGCAGGTGACTTGCAAGATCATTTTCGGTTTACATTGCTATTGGAGTTTGTTTTTGGTTTTGCCTTATATTTGCTTTCCTTCTTTTTTCTTTGAATTCCTTCCTGCTTCTTGATCTTACATAAAAAATGTTGATCGCCTTGCAGGATTTGCAGAGTTGGAGGTCAAAGTTAGACAGTCAAGTTAACGTCTACCGTGATGTGAGTGTGTGTGTGCATTCCACATTTTATTATCTAATCTGCTTTGAATATTAAGCCTGTTTCATGGTTATAGCTTGTTGATTTAATAGATAATTTTTTAATTGGATTGGCGAAACTGGATTCATGCTGCCAACCCCATCCAGTTTGGAAAGGCATTGTTGAATGATTGATTAGAGTTGCTTAATCCAAGCTAACTGTGCACTTAGTTTCATCTTTTAGTTGTGCTCAAAAGATTGCTAACACCAACTACTTATGCTTTGCCATTGAAGTTTGTGCTTTATAAATTCATGCCTATATTGCATAACTTTGTAGTTTGGTGCATGCGCTCCTATTTTCCAAAGGTACGGGGGTACTTGTGTTGGAGTTCGACACGGGTATAGTGTTTAAACTCGGTATCAGATCAGGGATTGTCCTGGTCCGTACCGAGTTGGATTGACTGATCCAAAACATAGCCTAGAATTATTTTTTTTGAAAAAAGAAACTTTTGGAGGGTGTCGAACGATCCATATTGGGTCGTCTGATCTGACTCGTCTGAAACCGAGTCATATTGTTTGGATCGGATGATCTGACTCGGTTTCGGACTGAGTCAGATAATTTTTAATAAACTAGGGATCGGCTTGGGACTGTGACTCGTCCCGAGTCAATCCCGAGTTGGATCGGCCGATCTAGACTGGGATCTGCTGATCGTTTACACCATAGACAGGGGTATGAGGTGTCGGATTCGTCAAACCATAAAAAATAGGATTCAAGGATTTCAGTATATTTAAATTTTTAATTTTTTTAAATTTTATTGTCCATGCCGTATTGGTGTCCGAATCTGTGTCCACACACATGGACATGGGATTCAGCAGGCTATGGGCATGTCCATGTAACATAGATGTGCTGTTTCATGGAAACTGGAGGAAGAAGGTGAGTGGGCAGGCTAATATCTAGCTTAATAGTTGCTTCTTATGGTATTGGCTCTGAGTCCTCTTCTTTACAAAGTTCTGTTGACCAGTAGGATTTTCAAGTCCTTTTCTATACTTATTTATATCCTATTTACCATGAGCATCCTTTTCTTGTAGGAACACCTGGATCCTTGAACTTTATGAACAATGACAATGGAATCCATTTCTTGCATCCTTGTTTTCATTGATAAATCTAAGCATGAGCACTGCCTTATGATCTTAAACCCAAGCTGGATGGGTAATGCTTGCCATAGCTGCTCCAGTTTAAATTCATACCAAGCCTTGCATTTGTGCTCTTTTGTATGCAAAATATATGAATTCTTATTATCATATTTCAGTGTTATATTTAATTATTCCATATTTTCCTTTTGCAATGTTTTTGCATAAAATTCAGGAATATCCTTCACCAAGAACTACTCTCATAGAAACAGTCCAAAAGATGTAGAATTGAGCAAGAAATACCAACCCATAGAACTGGACTCGTAGCCATAAAATGTTAGGAAGCCTTAAAATGTCCTTCTAACTGATTGACATTGAAGGTGGTAAAAGAAAAAATATCTTTAAGAATCGGTGCTACAAATCCTTGATGATGTGTTTCACTGTCAAAGAACCCAAAAGAAAAAATGATAAGGATTTTTTGTATTCAAAATTTCATATCTGGCAATGTTGCTATCAGTGTTTACAATGTCGGTAACATGTCGGACTAAGGGAACACAAAACATGATGGTAAATCGTTTTTACCTTGGTTTCATGCGACATGTGACGACATGGGGGAACAAATTTCAAATTTTTTCGATATGTCCCTCGTGCCTCTTGACACGGGAAAAAAATTTCAGTTTTTTTTGAAAAAATTGAAAAAAAATTAAAATTAATATGTATGCTAGTAAATATTAACTATGAAATTGTTTAATTATTTTGCGAAATAAAAAAATAAAAACAAATTAATAATATTTAAAATTGTTATGGTACGTATCATATTTGCTTATTTTCATGTACTTTTAGTTGTGAGATGTGCAATATATGAGGATATAGCTTAAGTAGATCATATTATATCAATTTTTACACCGCTTGCATAGGGATGGCAATGGGTTGGGTTAAACAGTTAACTTGCCCCTAATGGATAGGGTTTGGTAACCCGTGAGTCGGGCTAAGGGCGGGTTAGGGTTTTGCTCAACCTGCCTCGATCTCGCCCCATTGCCATTCACCTGTGTTTTAAATACATATTTTATATATAAATCTCTATTTTATAAGTAAATATATTTGAAATATTAAAGATTTAACTCAAAAAAACATTTAGTTTTAAAAGAATCTTATAACCGGGTTAAACCCACCCTGGACCGCTATTACCCTGACAGGGTTAGGAGCGTGTTTGGTATTAGGGGCGGGTTAGGGTTCGTCAAACAATTTCCGTTGATATGTAAACATTTACTTTTTGCATTTTATTGATGTATTTTGACACTAATTAGGATTGTTTAAAACTCGGATGAAAAATCCCACATTTTTTGAGATTTCCCTTTTTTCCCTCATATCGGCGACATGTTGATAGATTAACCTGGTGACATGCCAGGCGGCATTAACATGGAAAACTTTGGTTGCTATGCAGTGTTCTCCTCTTGTGGTCTTTCTTTCCTACAACGATTTTCCTTCTAATGGTTAAAACTCAGTGATGCTGTTTGACTTTTATGTTCATTGCTTTATGTAGGAGCTTTCAGAACTGAAAAAAACACTCAATATCGAAGTGGAACAACTAAGATCAGTAAGTCCCATTGGGGTTTTGTTTCTCCTTTACTAATTTCTCACATTTGTTTTGGGTAAAAATTGAATCAAGTGAAAACCAGGAATTCCAAGAACTAAGGACCACTCTACAACGGCAACAAGAGGATGTTACTGGTAGTCTAAGGAGCTTAGGGGTAATTTAATCTTAAGAAGCTACCATTTCTTGTTTTTTCATAGGAATTATTTTGCCTATATATTTACCTTTTTGCTGGGCTGCCATGGAGCTCTGTTATTAAAATCTTAACGATTTATTGTATGAATCTGACGATTTGGTTCGATTTGACCCTAGATCAATTAAAATCTTTTAAAAAAATCAGTTTAATGTTTGAATCTTACGATTTATGATTTATACGAGTCAAATGATTTGACTCTGCAGCACTGAAAAAATGTCAGTTTCCTTTTTTATTTTAACTAAAAGGCTTTCCTTGTTTTGTTTAATCCTTCTCTATATCAAATATAGAACACTAAAACAATGAAATGTACATAAAGAAACATTGTTTACTTATTTTAGAAACAAAAAACCCTTTTCCTAAGAGAAATCCCAAAACTCAAACCCCAAACCTTATTTCTACTATAACTATTATGAATCTTGCGATTTACAATTTGATTCTAAGTGTCCCCTGACGTTTTTGATTTGATTCACGGTTTGGCAACCTTGCCGTGGAGTAAATCATGTTTATAATATCCAGTTTGCTGCTTGTGATCGGCATGTGAATCTAAATCGAACTGACTTTCCAGTTGACTGTAGCTGCAGGATCATATGGAAGATGCAAAAGAAACTCAAAATTCCAAAGTGGAAGAAGATGCTGAGGAAGTTCAAGCTTCAACACTGGAGGAGAATGTTAATGAAACCACACAATAGATCAGGTTGCACTAGGAGTGCAATTGGTTGTTCATGAAGTTATACTGTATTCAAGCAAGATGGTGAGGAAGTTTATATGAACTTTAAAGACCCTGACATGAGATCAGATCTGTACTAGTTGTCTTGGGAATTTATACATTTCTGTGGGAATTTTAGTTCTTTAATCATGGATCAATATGAACTGAGTGTAGCCGCGACCATGATCCTTGGTTGATCCTAGTGCAGGCCATTGTTCAACTTCCCTGATTTTCATGAGGTTTGTATGCAGCTGCAGCACATGAGATGCCATTGACGAGGTGAGGTCTATATGAACTTGATTGCATTTGGCCTTGAATACTTAGGCTGCGTTTGTCCTGGCTTCTATAAGTAGTTATTGCAGCTTATAGCTTATATAACCACGTTTTAAAATTAAATGTGTTTGTTAGTGCTTATGGGTAAGTGCTTAGCCATAAGCAGTAGAGGAAGGCAACCCATAAGGAGAAGCTGTTGAGAGCAGCTTCTCCCAAGCTCTTCTGTGTTAAGCTATTTCACAAGTAATATTTTTAAAATACCTATTTTATCCCTAAACTTTTATAAGCACTTAAATAAATGTTATTTTTAAACTTGAATAAATTTTTTATAATACGTGTTTTACCCCTACACTTTCACAAGCACTTAAATAAATGTATTTTCCAAATGCTATTTTCTTCAAATAAGCAGTTTACTGTTACTGTGGATAAGTGCTCCCATTGAGCGACTTATCGAATGAGTGTTTATCCATAATCACAAGCCGGGCCAAATGTAGCCTCAACCATTGTAAAGCACTTATTTGAGATAGAATGCTAATTGGTATTGCGCGCTGTTATCTCTTTCTGTTCTGTGATTATAAGCTATATTTGCATTTCATTTCTGGCTGTAATTTGGGTTGTAGTTTAATTGTGCATTGAGCCAGTAAAAAAGACCAGTTCCGTTCAACCGGTTCAACCAGTGGTTCAAGAGGCTTCAATTCTATTTCTTGAAAGTTGAAAGTGGATAACCCCCAGTAAGTATGAAGTCATTATTGGCCACCAACCACAGAATTTACTTGATTACTATTTCGTAACTTTTTTTTTTGTTTGGTAAAAATATATTTCATTACTGCTATGTCTCCATCTCTGTCAAGGAAAACGATGGGCCGACTTAATTTACTCTGGCCCAGGTGCTCTACATTTATAACTGCCACCAGATCGGTTCATCCGGTCCGGCACGATAAGGCAGCTCGCACCTTTAATCTCGTGTCGTGGTTAATTTTTGGGTCCCCAGGCTCATCATGGGACACGATTCTTAGTGTCGGGCCGGGGCTGAGCCCGTGGTTTTTGTTTATATTCTGTCCTAAGCCAATCGTGCCGGTGCCCGAATTGTGCCTACGCCGTCATGTGCCGTTCCGTGAGCCATGAATCGAGGCCCGACAACGGCATCATTATAAGGCCTATCATGCTGTGCCTGGGTACGGACCAACCCATTTGTATACGTACGGCCCAGCCCATTTGTATACTGTATACTAAAGGCTTGAGGGGGGTGTTCATGTATTTTGGCTAACGTACAAGGGGTATCTAAGTAATTCATCCTTTCTTTATTAATTAAAAAGCTAAGAACGGTATTTGGCTTCCAATGCTATTTGTTTGATTAAAAAGGTCACTAGTGGTTCTCATCATTTCAATAATGAATACAAGCTCTTGCGTCTTTTCATTCCTCTCTTTTTTGGTAAGAACTTTTCATTCCTCGTCGTATCATATAATCATCCCAAAGGAAAAGTCTCTTTCTCGCTTGCTTCTACTTGACTACATTCACCATCACTTTCCCTTACTTAAATGCTTAACTTCTTCTCCATCTAACTTGCTTGTTCTTCAACGGTTCAACCAACATCTCTTCTCACACTCGAAGCTTTCTTCGCCTTCTCGTTAATGGCGGCACCAGCAGCTGAACCCCTGAAATACCAGGTGAACTACTGTTTCCAACGCAAACCCATCTCTTCTATTCCATTAATCGTTGCATCTTTACTGTTTCTAAAGCTCACCTACTCTGTTTTTCAGACATGGTTCTTGAAGGTTTTCATCGACTGTGAAGGCTGCAAGAAGAAGGTCAAGAAGGTTCTTCAGAAAATCGAAGGTCTTCTTCCAATATTTCTTTGTTTCAGTTCCATTTTAGCTTCAATTTCATATGGGTTCAGTGGTTCTACTGTATTTTTTCTTCCATGTGCAGGTGTTTATACCACCGAGATTGATTCCCAGCAACACAAGGTTACAGTCATCGGAAACGTCGACGCAGAGACCCTGTTGAAGAAACTGGTGAAGACAGGGAAACATGCGGAGCTATGGCCGGAAAAAGCAGATAAGAAGGAGAAGAAATCAGGCAAAGCCAACAAGAACGAGAAACAGAACGAAGTAGTTAGTGCTGAAGATCGGAAGAAGCCATCAAAGAGCTCAGAAGAAGTAGTTAAGCCAAACAGTAATGGCGGACAAAGCAAAGAGTCAAAACCTGAGGGAAATAATCAGCAGAACTCACCCACCGGCGATTGGTCTCCGGCGATGGACAAAAAGGGCGATGAGAGCGACACGGTAGCTGAGAAAAGTGGCGGTGGGGGTGGCAATGGAGGTAAAAAGAAGAAAAAGAATGGGCAAAAAGGTAACAGCAATGTTAACCATGACGGTGAATCCGCCGGCGCTACGGTGGCGAGCACTGGACCGCCACCTACTCATGTACCCGGTCCGGCTCCAGCTCCAGCTCCAACCAATCTTAGCCATCCACGTCAGCATGTGCACGCATATCCTTACCCACCACCAACATACGGTCCTCCTCCAGTATACGCAGTAAGTTACAACACGGCGTATCCTAGCACTAGCTACGGCGCCTCGTACTACGCACCGCCGCCACCAGAACCATCACCATACGCGTATCCTTACTCGCACCCAGATACCTACGCGCCACCACAACAGCGGTCGGATCCTTTCAAGTCCTACGCCATGGACAGCGATGAAGATGGATTTGGTTGCTGGATCATGTAATTGGCTCGTCGGACTTTTAAGCCGGTCAACGTATCCGGCGAAGGAGATACGTATAGCTTATACTACTTGTATTAGTTCGTTGTGTTAGGATATTTTTTGTATCTTGGTACAAAGGAAGTACAGAAAATATTATAGATTTTAGATTTTTAGAATTAATTTGGGTAGAAATAAGACGGGCTTGTTTTGGGCTTTTTTGATGGCCATTTGTTTCTATTTATCTTCGTCTTGTAGTCCTTTTTGTTGGGTTTCGAAAAAATTTTAGGCTGCGTTTCTCTCTGCTTCTATAAGTACTTATTGCAGCTTATAGCTTATATAAGCACTTGTTAAAATAAAAAATGTGTTTGTTAGTGCCTACGGGTAAGTGCTTACCCATAAGCACTAGAGGAAGGCTACCCATAAAGAGAAGTTGCTGAGAGCAGCTTCTCCCAAGCTCTTGTTCATAAAGCTATTTCACAAATTCAGTAATATTTTTAAAATATTTATTTTATCCCTAAATTTTTATAAGCACTTAAATAAATGTTATTTTTAAATTTTAATAAATATTTTTATAATATCTATTTTATCTCTAAATTTTTACAAGCACTTAAATAAATGTATTTAACAAATGCTAATTTTTTTTCAACTAAACAGTTTATTGTTGCTGAGAATAAGTGCTCCCATTGAGCAACTTTATCCAACGAGTGCTTATCTACAAAGCGGGCCAAACACAGCCTTGGCCTTGTATTTGTATCTACAGAACCTGAAATCTCTTCCATTTTTTTTTTTTTTTTGTGAAATCTTTCCTTCACTCTCTCTCTCTCTCTCTCATATATATAAAGGAGATTTTTTGCTTGTGAGATGGAGGGTTAAAAGGGGCTTTGGGTGTCAGAATAAAATGGGTTATTTTTAATAGCTTTTGTTCCTCTTGCCGCTGGATTTTGAAGGATAGTTGCTGGTGATGTTTGGCAGTTTGTTCCTGGAAGTTGCTGACCCCATCCAATGTGAAAAGTAGATTTTGATGGATTCTTCTACTTTGTTTCTGTTACTCTTTATTGCTGGAGTTGGAAAAGCATAAGCCTTGTATTGGTTATTTGGGTTTTCTTTTAAAAAGCCATCACTCTCTTTCGTTAAAACTACTTTTGGAGGGTGTGAAGCCGAGTGGTTTCCCACTTGAATCAAAAGCCAGTTTGTTCTGTTGTTCACGGCTTTGCTTAAATTGAGTTTAGACTTTATTTTGACTGATTTGATTATTAATTTAATCAGGATAACTGATACCCAAAGAATGGACGCGGATCTTTTGTGATGAACACACTCAGTGATGGATGTGTGATGAGATACACACCGAGGATAAAATGGTAATTTTACCCTCATAAAATATGTCGATATAAAAAATTACCATTTTACCCTCCGACATATCTATTATTATTCGCCCACAACAGGGCGTGTTTATCACAAAGGATCCGCACTCTTAAAAGACTAAAATCAAACTACCATTTTACCCTACGACATATCTATTATCATACACCCACCCATCACAGGGCGTGATCATCACGGCAGATCCGCACTCTTAAAAGACTAAAATCCGCCTGGATAGTAGGAATTTAGGGGTGGGAAATGAAATTGGTTAGTGTAAATTTCAATTCTTGCATTCGAGTGCTTAATTCTTACAGGAACTAAAATTCACGTAGAAAAAAATAGGCCCCCAATTCTCATGATTAAGGAGAATTATAATTCACACCCTGGGAGGTGTTTATTATAATTCCCACGTAAACTACGTTGGGGTGGTTTAAAAGGGCAACCCATCTCTAGAGTTTGGAACCTGCCCCACTGTCGTCCATTGTTATACAGACCGGTCAGTATCGGTCCATACCCACGATACGTAGGGTTATGGCTTGGTCCAGTACAACTAATTTGATCGATCTTATATTTGTTTTTTTTTTAAATTTGTTTAATAGATGGTCTTGACCGGTTTCGATCTGGACCGACGACCGGTACCTTCGGTGCAGAGACCAGTACATCCAATCCAGTGACCGATTGAGTCCATGTTTTTTAATTTGAAAATATACACTAAATAAATTAGACTAAGTAACGTGTCAACCAAACAATTTTTTTTTAATAAATATAAATTTGAAATCTTAATACTTACAATTCTCATGTATCTTTGAATTCATGCGATCTAAACGTACCCTAATCTATATTTCCAAATAATCCATTGTGATGGAGCACAATATATGGCCACCGTAAGGAACTTTTTTCTAAGCACAATTTGATGGATCCCACAATAGTTAACATATGTACACTATCTTTCCATATACCGTAATCTGAATCGGTACCGAAAGGTCATCTCGTCAATTCCTCCATAGATTCACGTCTTCTTCTAACAATTTAAATTCAAGAAAGCTCTCTTCCATTTTATATTCTCTTCTCCACTTGACAACATATGGCATTCTCCAGCTCTTGAATCAAACAAAAGTGTTTTTTCAAACCTTAACAATTGATACCCATATATCTAACAACTAGTTTTATTAAACATTACGAATTGGTCAAAAGTATGATACCCAAAAAGGTATACCAGAAAAATCAGTGTAAAAGTTTATCCCTTATATGATGATGGGCGGTGCATCTTAATAGTGTACTTATGAAAAACATGTGTATTGATGATTTGTATGTATAAATCATCTTCAAGGGGTTGCCTCAATGATCACTTGTAGCTGGTGTCTCATGAAGCACTAAATCTAGGGTTCGATCCTAGGGTGAGACGTTTCACTCGGGGCCATTGGAGGTTCACCTGGTCATTAACTTCAAGACCCTAGGAATTAGTCGTGGTGCGCACAAGTTGGCCTAGATACCCGGGTTATCACTCTAAAAAAATTGTACAAACCACTTGATGCACTCTAACGTTGTGTTTTTGGACAAGCACTCGTTGGATAAGCACTCGTTGAATAAGTGACTCAATGAGAGCACTTATCAACAGCATCAATAAGTTGCTTGGTTTGAAAAACAAAATGCGTTTAGTAATACGGATAACTTATTTATTTATTTATTTTGAATTAATTCAATTTAATACGAATAACCTAAATACCTTAAGAAGACAATCTTGGAAATTATCTTACAATTTAAGGACAAAAATATTATTTTTTGAAAGTATAAAAGCTTAATAGTGTTTAAGGTTAGAAGTGTCATTTTCAAAATATCATTAATGTTTAGAAACCACTTTTCTCACAAGTGATGGTAAAGAGCAGTTGCTCTCAAACACCTTCGCAACTCAAACACCTTCTCCTTATCCTTATGAGATCTTCCTTTGTTTATGGGCAGAACTTACATGTTCATTGTTACCCAATGCAATTGACTTAAAAAAATATTTTAACATTGCTATAAATTCAAATAAGCACTTCAATGCCAAAGGCAGCCTAAAACTATTAGGATATACTTTTACTCTCAACTTTAGGGTCATGATACCCAAAACTTTATTTAGGTTCTTTGAAAAAATAAAAAAAATAAAGGGGGACACCTCACATGATGGTGAAGGGATTCTGAAATGGTGTCTCTTGGGCCAATTGGGTGAGGATGATTGACAGAACCTGTACAAGCGAGACCCACTTTTTCTTTACCAATGCACTTGCTTCGTTGATTACACAAAATCCCATTCTCGTGAAAAAGGTGGCCAGTTCCAATGCCTCTTCAAACCCCTCCATCATTATACCTCCAACATTTCATATAAGATCCCACCGTAATAATGAAAGTGTGCTTGACTGTATTGGCTAGAACAAAAAAATTGGAAAAATTACCTATTACCCCTAAACTGCTTGTTGTTCAACAGTATAATGACCCTCGAGTATAATTTGACAAAATATTTATCTTTTGGTCCTTTATAACATGATAGAGACATTTTAGGTATTAAAAATGGAATTTGAATTTTGAAAAAAAATAAATACCTAAATTACTCTTACCCTCTCTCTCTCTCCATCACTCTATCTCTCTCCACCCTACCACCACCACCACCACTACCCCACCACCATCACCACCTCACCACCCCACTATCACCTCACCACTACCACCTCACCACCACCACTAAGTGTGCACAGATGGTGGTTGTGGAGGTGGTGGGAGTGGAGCAAGGGTTGCACCACCTATAATTGGTGGTGGTGGGTGGTGTTGGTGAATGTGTTGCACCGTAAAATGTGTAAGGATGCACCACTAGGTAGTTCAAGGCATCCATAGTGGGTGGTACATCCTTCCATAGTTGGTGGTGCATCCTTGCACAACCAACTTTGCAAGGCAGTCATAAGAGGTTGTGCAAGGATTCACCACAAGCTGTTGGTGGCGAAGGCTGGTGGTGGTGATGGTAGTTAGGTGGTAGGGATAGAGCAAGGCATGCACCACCAATATTTGGTGGTCAAAGATGGTGGTGGGGTGGTGGTGGTAGTGGAGAGAGAGAGAGAGAGAGAGAGAAGTGAGGGTAATGTTGGTATTTATTTAAAAAAAAAAACAAATACCAACTCCCCTGCCAAACAGGTCTTCTGTCATAAAAGGCAAATATTTTACCAAATTATACTTGAGAGGTCACTAGTTTAGGACAATACAATTTTGGACAATTAATTTCCTAAAGTAAGGGTAATAAGAAATTTTACCCAAAAAATTTGTAGATACACATGTATAGGTATATCGAGATTTGTGCTGATGTTGTGTTTGGAATCTTTGGATAGCTGGAACCTGTAGGAAAGGAAAGGAAAACCAACTTTCCAACATGTTTGTGCCTTTGGTTCATTGGAAAATGTGGGCCATTGAAAATTATTTTTCTAAAAGTGTCAAATTTTTAGTAAAAATCCCCTCAAACTTTTTCTCTTAAAATGAAGGGAATGCGATGGAAACGAAAGGAAAGTGCACTTTTACTTTCATTTCTATCATTTTCCAACTAACCAAACACAGAAGAAAAGGCATTGTGCCCAAGTTATAACGGAAGAAACAGGTGGGGATTTCAGAAAATGAAGGAGAAACTGTAAACAAGAAATCACTGGAGCATTAACAAGTTCTAATTTCCTTAAGATCGGATCGCCAAGGGCCTTAAAAGAGGGATGTGAGTAACATCAAAGGCAGGATGAGTTGGAATGCGATTTCTTTGGACCATTCCTGATGGAGAAAAAAAAATCGAAAGAGAAGCTTTATGCGAAAACAAATACTTGCTGTGGAATATCTAATGAGATATTCTATCTAATTGCAACACCTGTTGATCAACCTGAACGAACAAATCTTGGAGCAAGTGGATTATGGAGTGTGAAGCATCTTGGTGGAGTAATGAGGAAGCAATGGTTATATATTTTTTGAAATGGTCTTGATTGTGATCAAACCATTGATGAATCGTGACTTGGTATCTTTAACCATAATGATGATGGTGGAGGTGATAGTCGCGATGGATGCTATAAGTTGATGATAGTGAGAAAAGGGCAGAAAGAATGACCAAATGGAAGGATGATAACTCTCTCAATAAGAATGACCAAGAAAGGGAAAATCACAAACTAATGGTCTCGGGCCACGGGACCAATTGGGAAAGGCAAAAAGGGTGATTGGGAAAAGGGGTGAGTCACGGCTTATTGACAGACAAAAGCACACTTTAATTGTAGACTATTCTATGATGTGGAACCTGCTGACCCCCCTGAACTGCCAAAGATGTTGGATTCAGATTATGTTATACTGTAATGCTATGAAATTTTTCAAGAACTACGGTTTCCCTCCCTCCATATAACCAACATTCTGACTTTTCTACGAGGCAACCACCTATAGAAATCACTCTTTAAACTAATTTGAGATAATTAATAAAAATAAACAATCAGCATCCACAGACTTGCTATAAATAAGTGAGTTGGCACAATGGTAAAAGTAGCCTACCTAAGTTGCCTCCAGGTGAAGATTCTGAATTGAGACCTCCTCAACCGCACATCTTCTCATCAACTACCCAAAAAAGGTACAATCAGAAACTCTTTTCAGTTCAACACTTCTACATTAAAAATAAAAAGAAAACATTCTAGTCCCAACAGAGCTTCATTATCCAAATTTCTCTTTATTCGATCAGAATATGATCAGATGCTATTTCTGGGATGTCCTAAACTCTACTCAAACTGATTTCCATTGGAAAGGAGTGAACTGATGGGGTCCAATAAACCAATCTTACTTTCACAAGATATAATGATTTGAAATATGGTTAAAATGGAAAAATCAGGACAAGAATCCATAAGCAAACGGTTAGCAGAAACACCAGCATTCGCTACAATTACAGATATTCGGTCTTTGATATAAAATTTTCACTTTTATTTTTTTTGCTATAAGCCCTAGTAAACTCGAACAAATCAACGAAAACAAACTCTAATATTTCACTTACAATTAAGATTAAGTCACTGCTACAACAAGAACCACTTACCATTGATTAGCAGCTCCAATAAAGTTCCATAGAGATAATTCTTTTTGACATAAAACTTTTTAACTAGGGTAAGTTCAGATGGAGCAGGGCCAATCAATCTGGTAGCCGAGATGGACCAAGCTCATCTTAAAGTTAGGTTCAGAAATCACTTGTCTAGTAGAAACAGGTACACAAGTAGACACTTAAAAGCCAACACTGTAAAAGACTTTTGTTAGTCCCTTCTTTGTCCGAATCTGAGAAACCTGAACAACAAGAATAGAGATACAACAATAAAATGTGCAGTCAAAAATTAGCAACAAAAAAGTCCCAAAAAAAACAACAGAGTTATTATCATAGTAAAGTATTTGAAATTCATATATGAAAAAAAAACCTCAATTCTAAACAGAGGGTTCAATATGCTGGTCAACTATATGGAGATCGGCAAGAGATCACCTGCCTCATTCACAAGAACGCTAAATCTCTAATCAAATATCCTACATTACTAACCATGGCTACTCATAGTGTCCATATTGCCAAATCATTAATGAAACCAATGGAAAATACTCTCATTTGGACATGTGCTGGCCTGGCAAACAATTCACAAGGGTTTTAGGGAATTAAGTGACTGTAACTCTTGTTGCATGGCCTCTCCAGCGAAAAAACTTCTTACATTGGTGAACTTGAAATACTGTTCCATGCATCATCTCTTTCATATAAATCATGTTAAAGTGAGCACATCTATGCTTGATTTCTATTACAAAGTCATTTAGAGCTCTAGTTTGGGAACATCTTGAAATCCTTCCAGTCATTGAGGAGTTATCCTAACCTTAAATGAGGGTTGATTTGTCCTTGAAAATCCTTCTACCAGACCAATTGCAGGTATACGGAAAAATATGTAGGTCTTCATAAGAAAAACTGTGAATATCAACCAACTTCCATGAGAAGTAATACTTAGTATCAGTAAAGGTAGACGTATCAAGATTACAACCAGTGAAGATGAATATATGTCTTCTTACCACAAAAGAACAATTATTCCGAGTGTGCACAATAACTTCTGTGATTACTGGTTAGGTCCATGCCTGACAAAAATGTGATTTGCAGCTCAGAAGTGCTAAAGTATCTACATGTTCAATTTTCAGTTCTTAATATCTTCAGGCTACTCATCAAGGACATATCATCATGTGTGGGGATTGATGTCATTACAGGTCCTTCCACCAGATGTGGTGCAGTTATAGCATACAGGTTCTAGGCGAAGATGAGAATTCCTTTATGAAGACAAACCTGCTTAGGTTAATAAATATATTTTTCATAAATGTTAACACAGTGAAGGAAAACATTTATCTATACACTTCCAAAAAATACGATAACTTACTTTCTGATTACTGGTCAGGTGCATCACTAATAGGATAAAAAAAAATGCTATCTTCCAACTCAGAAGCATCAATGACTTGACCAGCATTTTCTTTTCAATTGGCAAAAGTGAAACCAAGTCTACTCAATGGAAGATGGCACGAAGTAGTCCCTTTTGAGTCTGAGGTTGAGGGGGCATAACATGTAAGAAATCACGAGGTTATGGTATTGATGCAACACTAAAAATGTCTTCATTCTGTTCCCCTAAAAGAGGGAAATTTATTTAGACTGGGGCCATAGGCCAATAACAAGCAGTACACTGGCCATTACGATCCACTTTCAGTATATCTAAGACATAATTATAAGCCTTTAAATACAGGAGCCCCATAAAGTATAGTCTTCTATGTTTTCGTAGTTGAATATGTTATTTTGATTTTGTACAGACACTACCAGCAGACAAATATGAAGCTACATATTTCTTCTCTTCATAAACAGATGCATCAACAAAATCCAAGAAGAAAATAAGTGAATATTAAGTTTAATTAATTATTTAGTAAACAAATTCCCAGAAAATGGCAAATATTCATTGATACCACTGAAAACTAACACTGATGTCAAGTAATCAGTACCTTCAAGCTCCCAATTTCAGAAATATCGGCAACATGGGTCCCTCCACAAGGGCAGCCAGGATTACTCCCCAACTTCACAATACGAGGAGTGCTACTCTGCATGAATTGCAATGATAGATAAGAATTGATTAATTTGTCAAAAAATATTTTTTACAGTAAAACTGAAAATAGTAAATCAGAAAAGAGAAAAGAACAAAGATTAGATACAACAAGAAAAAATGCAGGACATGAAGCACTTTATCATTGTAAATACTTCAATTCATCAATGTCAGCAACATTCAAGCTTCTGTCAACTAAGGCCTTGGAACTTGGCATTAGTTAACATTAACACTTCCATAAGTTGAGAGTAAAGCTTGATCTAACCACAAAGAGTTCTCACAACACAAAATTGCAGTACAGAACTCATCTTAAAAAACAAACGCGTTTGTATCTATGTGCCACATAGAACTTGACTCTCCAACAACTGCATACCATTACATGGGGAAAAAGCAGAATATAAGGAGCAACCCATACAATGTGGTAGAAGATGTTGGATGGTGGAATTTGTTTGATTGCAAAAATAATACCATCAGTTCTATCAGAAAAGTATATTAATGTATATGGAGACATGGATATGATCATTTGGGGTGCTATTGACATTTCTCTTATGTGAGATCCAATTTCAGTGGTCAATCCAAACTATTTTTTTTTTTTTTTTGATCAATAACAAATTTTATTAATGAGAGAACAGAGAAAAGAGTACAAAGAAGAAGAACAAGTAAAAGTACAAGAAACTAACAAACATAAAGTAAACCCCATAGGGGACTACAAAAAGGCCACGGACTCCCAGCTCCTCAACATATCAATCCAAGAGACATCTTTAAACTCAGGCATAGAACAAACCCAAGACACTGTCAAAACCATGATGGAATCAATAATCTCCTCCAACCTCTTGCCTTTATCTTCGAAGATTCTCTTATTTCTTTCGTTCTAAATCCCCCATAAAACCGCAAAAAATAGAGCTCTATACATAATCTTCCCCCGAGAACTAAGCCCCTGAAACTGCCACTGAGATAGCAAATCCCGCACTGTACAAGGGCCAACCCACGCAACACCTATAGAAGATGTGAAGAATCTCCAAACCTGATCCGCAACAAAACAACCCAAGAAAAGATGATTCACAGATTCCCCATGGACTATACACATAGGGCAGACCTATGGAGAAAGTGTCATATACGGCCACCTCTTCTGAAGGATATCCGCAGTGTTAATACGATTGTGCAGGACAGTCCAAACAAAAGCTTTCACCCGAGGAGGAACCTTTGCTCCCCAGAGCAAGGATGGGGATAAAGGAGGAGGCGACGAAGGACCTAAGGCCATCAAAGACTGACAAAACGACTTAGTAGAAAAAATTCCAGTAGGCTCAAGACACCAAACCCTAGAATCTGGAAACTTATCGGAAATGACAACGTTCCTAAGAAACTCGAGCAACAACAAAAGCTCATCAAAGGCCGCCCCAATTGGGTCCCTACGAAACAGGAGATTCGAAGAAAGCCCAGAAGTGGACCAACTAATGGTATCAGAAACCAGAGAGTCCTTATTAGTACAAATAGAAAAGATCCTGGGAAAGCGAATGGCTATTAAATTGAATGAAAACGATTTGAATTGCAAATATCATTGAATTGTATGATTCAAAATCTAATTGTAGGATTCAAATCACAAAGTACAAGATTCAACTAAATCATAAGAATCAACCATCATGAGAAACTCGTTTTGGCCACGTGCTTGGCCTTGCAATTTCGTATTTAAATTTTTCACTTTAAAAATTATTAAAATACACCCTCCTTAGTTATTTAGGAAAGATCTGCCCCACTTAATGTTATCACTATTCTTACAATTTCATTTTATATGAAAGAAAGAGGATTTGGGGAATTTAGGACTTTCTTCTTTTCTAAGAAACTATAACCAAAGTATTTGACTCCCTTGCAACCAAGACATCAAATAACAAGGGGTTTGTTTCAAAAGCATTCCACAGACAAGTTACATCTCGTGGATCCAATCTTTTTCACGGCCTGACCAGAGTAAGACAATTTTTACATGATTCCAATTGTTCTCCTCTAATTTTTGTGAAAGTTGTAAGGCACGTAGATTGATTTAATCTCAAAGTTTTGAAAGTGCCATGTTGAGTTGATGTTACGTGATAGCATCAGGTGCCAACAAATGAACACACTCGACTGAGCCTATGGTTCAGCAACTATAGTAAGTGTCAGGGTTATGTTATACGTTGCTCGCATTCTTACCTAAAAGCCTTTAGGAGGCCATTCTCAAAGCCTATTTGATATGTATCTTACAAATATTCTAATCAAAATTACCATGATACTACAACACGGGAAAATCATGCTTTGCAAAGTGCAACAGGCTAGGAGGATTACTTGCACACAGATTAAATTTCTCAATTCTGACCTTGGAAATGTAATCAGGAAGGTGACCACCACACAGCTCGGAAGCTTTGTCATATGATAAAATAACAGCAGAAACCTAAACAAAATCAGGTTTGTTGTTTGTCAAAATCAAATAATAAAGAGGACAAAGCTGATTTGATGATATTAACTAAAGGTTGATTCTATTAACTTACACCAAAACGCATCAAATGCCAACAGACTGTTCTATTTTCTCTTCTTCCCAAAAGTTCATCACTAAGCCTTTCAACTTTATCAATAAACCTTAATAACTTATATAATTACAAATTAATTTTTATTGAGAAGCCAAGAAGATAGACATGTTTTGGAGGTAATTGATGTGGTTAAACTATGTGCCCTTATGGCACATGTCAATACAACTATAATAGTAATAGTAACAATAAACAACAACAAAAATAAATATAGTGCATACCTTCCCTCCTTGAGAAATTAATGCATTAACTTCTAACTCTAACTCCTTCTGTTTACTTTGTAATTCAGCTGGTGGAACTGTACCTTTGTACTCAACAAATGGCCTGAAAGTGCAAACTGGATAAATACTACATTTAAGCAGCAAGATCCACAATTACCAACACAACTTTTTATCAAGATCATGCAAATTAATCAAATTTTGAAGAGTGAAAAGAGGTTTCCAGAAAAACAAAACAAGCATTTGGATATGCCTGGAACCTAACAAAACAAATGGCTAAAAACCTATTATCTGCCAATGAACATAGAATCAAGCCTAAGCTTTTAACTAAGAGTTTCCTTTTCTCTGTCCCTACTGCAACAAACAAAAAGGGGAGAAACACTAAACCAAGAGGGAAAGCACCTTTAAAATTATGTGCACAGCTCAACCTCTAAATATTGTTACAATCCTGAGAAAGATTAAGCCCATCCAAAAGGAATTTGAGGAGTTCTAGATAATAGAGCCAGGATCGAGGAATCTCATACTTGTTCTTGGAGGCTAGATCATCCAATTCATTATAACAGATCTTTGGCATATGAGATTAACTTTCGCTCCCTAAGTTGCCTAAGGAGGCAAAAGACCTAGTTGATTCATCAACCCAAGAATGGGATGAAGACAGAGTCTATGCCTAGGGGATTCTTTGTGGAGTGGTTGTATAAGCGAGTGAAAAATCTATGTATTTTGGGCCCCCCGTCTGTTATTTTTTCTTTCTTTTTTTTTAATGTCTTGTTGAACCTTTTCAGTCCGTTTCTTTTTCTCCTCCCTTCTTGCTTATAATAATTGTTTGTAAATTATCGAAAGAAAAGAAAAAGGTTTTCATTTGGCGTCGCTGTTAGACCATACCCATCGGGGAAATGATAACCTTTGCCAGGCTCTAAATAAGCCAAACCAACATTTTGCAAGCATATATCCAATAAATGCCCAGCTGAATGCAACCTGCACAAAATAAAAATCAAATAAGTTAACAAATAGATAAACAAAAGTAAGACTGCAATGTAATATATATATATATATCTCAAATCTACTACATATAGTAATACATGTGTGGTACGAAATTCAAATTTATGTTGCTATAACAATTTGGAAATACTTGGAAACTTTTTTTCTTTCCAATCTATTCATGAAACAACAATTAGCAATTTGAGAAAGATTAATGAGTAAATGATGTTGAAAAACTGATCACAACTCTTAATATCAATAGTTCCAACGAGATAAGCATTACCACTCTATGAAGACTATTATAGAGAATGGCATACTAAGAAGAGGTAAGGAAACCATTCTAGGACACATACATAAACGTGCATGTCCAACCTAATTTGCTGGTTAATTTACTTCATAACTTAGTAATAGGTTTCAAAATTTAACAGTAGAAATAAACATAATTTAGCAACAACAAACCAGATAAAAGAATATTGCACTACAATTTGTCCGAAATATGCGTAAATAAAGTGAAGAAATAGCAAACCAAGATACAAAGATTTACATGGAGTATCCAAAATAGGTGAAGAAGATCCAAAAGAGCTTCACGGCAGTGGAGATTACAGCATACAAACTGTATTCTCAAAAGATTAGAGACACAATGTGTTGGTTTATTTAATTAAAAATCAGTTTTATGGTCAATGTTGACCATATGTATTTTGTGACTTTTTGAGGAGTCCC
>JAUPMG010000006.1:15876128-15895446 GCA_031762675.1 Pachysandra terminalis
GATAATGGCCTTGACCCTATTCCAATTAAAAGTGTACATTAATTGATTTTACTTACTGGGCTAAGTGTAGCTGACACTTTTGCGCAATTTCAGGTGAACAAGATGAGTCATACCCTTATTGTGAACATTGCTAGAACGTGGAATGATTTCTACTTGGAGTTTTCTATCGGTTTTATCGGTTTATTTCTTCAATTAAATATGATGTATAGGGTTAGGGATATGATTTAAACTTGGAAATATGATGTATTTATTTTCTTTTCCGCTACTAATTCATTAGATGTTTTGAATGTAATAACTTAGTTATCTTTTGATTAATTTTAGTAAAGTATATTCATTTAAAGTTTCATTGATTCGTATGGTTTGGCTTTATATTGGTTACCACTCCCGATCTCGGTTGGGGTGAGAGTCGCGGTTCGAACCTAAGGGGTTCCACGTGAATTATCTTAAGTTTGGGTTGTGACAACCATTCACAAGGGTTTTAGGGAATCAAGTGACTAACTCTTGTTGCATGACCTCTCCGGAGAAAAACTTCTTACATTGGTGAACTTGAAATACCGTTCCATGTATCGTCTCTTTCATATAAACAATGTTAAAGTGAGCACATATATGCTCGTTTTCTATTGCAAAGTCATTTAGAGCTCTAGTTGGGGAACATCTTGAAATCCTTCCAGTCATTGAGGAGTTATCTTCACCTTAAATGGGGGTTGATTTGTCCTTGAAAACCCTTCTATCAGATCAATTGCAGGTATACAGAAAAATTCATAGGTGAAGATAAGAAAAACGGTGTAGATCAACCAACTTCCATGAGAAGTAATATTTAGCATCAGCAAAGGTAGATGTAAAGTTCTTTCTTGGTCAATGTAAAAAGTACAACCAGTGAAGAAGAAGATATGTCTTCTTACCACTAAAAGAACAATTATTCCGAGTGTGCACAATAGTTTTTGTGGTTACTGGTTAGGCCCATGCCAAGATGACAAAAATTGATCTGCCACCTCAGAAGTGCTAAAGTATCTACCTGTTCAATTTTCAGTTCTTAATATCTTCAGGCTACTCATCAAGAAGTTATCATCATATGTAGGGATTGATATGTCATTAAAGATCTAAAGGTCCTTCCATCAGATGTGGTGCAGTTATACGGTAGAGGTTCTACGTAAAGATGAGAATCCCTTTATGAAGAAACCTGCTTAGGCGTATAATATATTCTACATAAATGTTAACCCAGTGAAGGGGAATTTGTTGATGCATCTGTTTATGAAGAGAATAAATATGGTAAGCTTCATATTTGTCTGCTGGTAGTGTACTGTACAAAATCAAAATAACATATTCAACAAATTCCAAGAAGGAAATAAGTGAATATTTAATATAATTAATTATTTAGTATACAAATTCCCAGAAAATGGCAAATATTCATTGATATCACTGAAAATTAACACTAATATCAAGTAATCAGTACCTTCAAGCTCCTGATTTCAGAAATATCAGCCACATGGGTCCCTCCACAAGGGCAGCCAGGATTATTCCCCAACTTCACAATACGAGGAGTGCTACTCTGCATGAATTGCAATGATAGATAAGAATTGGTTGGTAATTTGTCAAAAAGATCTTCTGCAGTAAAAATTAAAAATAGTAAATCAGCAAAGAGAAAAGAACAAAATTAGATACAACAAGAAAAAGTGCAGGACATGAAGCACTTTATCATTGTAAATACTTATCCGATCTATTCATCAATGTCAACAACTTTCGAGCACAGTTTCTATCAACTAATGCCTTGGAACTTGGCACTAGTTAACATTAACACTTCCATAAGGTGCAGTACAGAACTCAACTTTAAAAAAAATGCATTTGTATCTACATGCCACGTAGAACTTGACTCTCCAACTACTGCATACAATTACATGGGGAAAAAAAAGCAGAATATTAGGAGCAACCCCTACAATGTGGTAGAAGATGTTGGAGAGTGGAATTGGTTTGATTGCAAAAATAATACCATCAGATATATCAGAAAATTATATTAATGTCTATGGAGACACAGATATGATCATCTGTGGTGCTATTGACATTGCTCTTATGCGAGATCCAATTTCAGTGGCCAATCCAAACTAATTCCCCATCAGCACCATTTCACAAGTTGATCTGCATGCAATTGAATTGAATGAAAACGGTTTGAATTGCAAATATCATTGAATTGTATGATTTAAAATCTAATTGTAGAATTCAAACCACAAAGTGCAAGATTCAAATTTTTTTTTTTTTTTTTTTGTTGGTAGAAAAGATGATTATATTAAGATAAAACATAAGAAAATAACAACAGAGCACAAGTCTTGACACTTACAGACAAGTATGCCCAACTTACATCAACCTACCAAGAGAAACTATGCTAATGACAACCTATAGGAGAACCACCTATTAGGAGCAAGATTCAATTGAATCATACGAATCAATCACCATGAAAAACTTGTTTTGGCTACGTGCTTGGCCTTGCAATTTCTTATTTAAAACTTTACTTAAAAAAAAAAAAAAATACACCCTCCTTAGTCATTTAGGAAATATCTGCCCTATTTAATGTTAATGTTAACACTATTCTTAAATTTTCATTTTATATGAAAGAAAGAGGATTTATCCATCAACTTACCAAAAAAAAAAAAATCCATCAAAAAAATGAAAGAAAGAGAATTTGGGGATTTGGGACTTTCTTCTCTTCTAAAAAACTATAACCAATGGTGGAAGCGCAGTGTTCTGCTGGGAAAAGCAAAGACAGTAAAAGCATTGGTTGGTACCTCTGCCCGGCGGCCATTGCTTGGATTTTGTGGAAGGAAAGAAATTCTAGGATTTTTGAAGGTGTTGAGAAGGATGCTTTGAAGATGATCAGGAAAACTAAGTTGCTTATTCATTTTTGGGCCTCGGGATCTGCCATGTGTGAAGGCTTGACGGATGATCAGTTCTGGAGTTAGGTTTGGGCCTTGGTGCTGCCGGGGTTTTCTTCATTTGTTTGATCTGGGCTGTTTCTCTCTGTTTTCAGTTACTTGTTTTCTTTTTCTTTTTCTTTTTGGCTGGTCTTTATGATATACCATTTGTGTACTGCTGGGGCCTTTCTGCCCTCTTGATATATATATAAGTATTTCCGTTGATCAAAAAAAAAAATAACCAAAGTATTTGACTCCCTTGCAACCAAGACATCAAATAACAAGGGGTTTGTTTCAAAAGCATTCCGCATACAAGATACATCTCGTGGATCCAATCTTTTCATGGTTTAAACAGAGTAAGACAATTTTTACATGATTCTAATTGTTCTCTTCTTTCATTTTTGTGAAAGTTGTAAGGCACGTAGATTAATTTAATCTCAAAGTTTTGAAAGTGCCATGTCGAGTTGATGTCACGTGAGAGCATCAGGTGCCAACAAATGAACACCCTGAGCTGAGCCTATGGTTCAGTACCTATAGCAAGTATCAGGGTCATGTTATACATTGCTCCCATGCTTCCCTGTAAGCCTTTAGGAGGCCATTCTCAAAAGCCTACATGATATGTATTTTACAATTATTCTAATCAAAATTACCATGACAATGCAACACAGGGGAAACTCATGCTTTGCAAAGTGCAACAGGTTAGGAAGATAACTTGCACATAGATAAAATTTCTCAATTCTGACCTTGGAAATGTAATCAGGAAGATGACCACCACACAGCTCAGAAGCTTCCTCATATGGTAAAATAACAGCAGAAACCTAAGCAAAACCAGGTTTGTTGTTTGTCAAAACCAAACAATAAAGGGAACAAGGTGGATTTGATGATAGTAATTAAAGGTTGATTCTATTAACTTTCACCAAAATGCACCAAGTGCCAACAGACTGTTCTATTTTCTCTTCTTCACAAAAGTTCATTACTAAGCCTTCCGACAAATCTTAATAACTTATATGATTACAAATGAATTTTTATTGGGAAGCCAAGAAAATAGACATGTTGTGGAGGTAATTGATGTGGTTAAACTATGTGCCCTTATGGCACATGTCAATACAACTATAATAGTAGTAATAACAACACTAAACAACAACAACAAAATAAATAAATACAGTGCAAACCTTCCCTCCTTGAGAAATTAATGCATTAGCTTCTAACTATAACTCCTTCTGTTTACTTCGTAATTCAGCTGGTGGAACTGTGCCTTTGTACTCAACAAATGGCCTGAAAATGCAAAGTGGATAAATACTACATTTGAGGAGCAAGATCAACAATTACCAACATAACTTTATATCAAGATCGTGCAAATTAATCAAATTTCGAAGAGTGAAAAATGGTTTCCAGAAAAAACAAAACAAGCATTTAGATATGCCAGGAACCTAACAAAACAAATGGCTAAAAACTTATAATATCTGCCAATGAACATGTAATCAAGCCTGAGCTTTTACGTAAGAGTTTCCTTTTCTCTTTCCCTACTGCAACAAACAAAAAGGAGAGAAACACTAAACCAAGAGGGAAAGCACCTTTAAAATCATGTTCTCAGCTCAACCTCTAAATATTGTTAAAATCCTGAGAAACATTAAGCCCATCCAAAAGGAATTCTGGGAGTTCTAGATATTAGAACCAGGAAATAAGATGCAAAGCTAGTTAAATCAGAGACGATACACAATTATAGTGAAGTGCTATGTTAGTTAAGGCTTCTTTGGCTAATTTCTGAATGTATTTTCTTTCCTTCTTCAAAATCCCTGTTTACCAATAGGACGAATAGATTTCAAAGGGACTTCTTATGGGAGGAGAATTGTGCAAAGAATGACTACTTTAGCCAATTGGAAGTAAGTACATAAAGATAGGACGCAGGGTTGCGTTAATCTAAAGATATAATAGCTCAAAACTTGGTGTTGCTTGACAAATGGCTTTGTAGGTTCAGCTCTAAATTAGATAGTTAGCAATTGGTTATTATAAGTATGATATTGATCGAAATGGTTGGGGCATCACTTTGTGGGTTAGAGTGAGAACTTTGATCCTTGGAAGCATATTAGAGTTGTCTCTCCTTTATTCTATCCTTCCACTAGTCTTGGTAAAGTGGTCCTAGCATCTATAGTTTGGGAGGAAGAAGAAAAGGACATCGAGAACACTAAAGTAGGCATCCTGCAGATTATTAAGACTTAAGATAGTCATTTCTTATTTGCCCATTAAGCTTGCGCCTCTCCTTCTTTCAGACGATTTCTTAAGAGAGTGGATGTCAATTGCTTGATTGTCACCAGCATCTAAGAGCGTTATCATTGCTTGGTTGGCTACAGGGGAGGGGATTATCAATCTAATGATTGTTACCTAGGGAATCCTGATACTTCAAGGATTGTAGATATTTTCAAAGACCATACAAGCATTATCGTTCATGCTTTCTATACACCTAAAAGGGAAGGAAACTCCATTAGAGATTACATGCTTTATTGATGAAATTATGTGAGACATATACCTTAAGACTTTCCTCACTGTGGAGGGAGACTCGGTTAATGCTATGCCATGGATTGAGGAATTTCACACTTGTTCTTGGAGGCTAGATCATCTAGTTCACTATGCCAGATCTTTGGTATATGAGATGAACTTTCGCTCTCTAAGTTGCCTAGGGAGGCAAAAGACCTAATTGATTCATCAAACCAACATTGGGATGCAGATAGTCTAAGCCTAGGGGCTTCTTTGTGGAGCGGTTGCATGAGTGAAAGTTCTGTATATTTTGGGCCCCTGTCTGTTATTTTTTCTTCCTTTTTTTAATGTCATGTTGAACCTTTTCATTCCATTTCTTTTTCTCCTCCTTTCTTGTTTTTAATAATTTTTTGTAAATTATCAAAAGAAAGGAAAACGGTATTCATTTTGGTGTTGCTGTTAGACCATACCCATCGGGAAAATGATAACCTTTGCCGGGCTCTAAATAAGCCAAGCCTACATTTTGCATGCATATATCCAATAAATGCCCAGCTGAATGCAACCTGCACAAAATAAAATAAAATAATCAAATAAGTTAACAAATAGATAAAACAAAGTAAGACTGCAAAATAACGGTCAAAAAAAATATTACAAAAAAAAAAGAGGCAAAGCTACTACATATAGTAATACATGGGTGGTACGAAATTCAAATTTATGTTGCTATAACAATTTGGAAATACTTGAAAACTTTTTTTTTTACTTTCCAATCTACTCATGAAACAGAAATTAGCAATTTCAGAAAGATTAATGAGAAAATGATGTTGAAAAACTGATCACAACTTTTAATACCAATAGTTCCAAAGAGAAAAGCATTACCTCTATGAAGCAAGGCTCGCCATGTCGATGTCACCTGGCATGTCGCAGGCGGCATCAGCGACATGGTGTAAAAAGGGAGAAATGTCGAGGAAATGTGGGGAAACCATGGATTTTTGATGGATTTTTGTGCCAAACTTTAAACATGTCTAACTAAGGCCAAAATGCATCCAAATACATAAAAAAAGAAAGAAATAAAATAAAAAAATGACTACACATTAAAAGTGATTACTTGAGGGGGGTTAACTTACACGTTGTCGGGTCTGTAAGCTATAAATGAAGATGCTACATCTAATTAAGCCAAACTAAAAGTGAATGTAAGTCAATTAAAAGATATATAAAACTAGAAATCAAGTGCTATATCTATGTGGGGGAAATGGGAAATATGGGAGAAATGATGGGGAAATGTGGGGTTTTTGATGGGTTCCCCCCCAACCCCACACACACACAAGTTTTAAAAAACCCTAAGTAGTGTCTAAATACATCATAATACATCAAAAAAATGCAAACAACAAATGTCTAACATTTTTTTTAAAAGAAAATTCAAAAATTTCCCCCATGTCGAGAGACATATCGAAAAAATTTGAAACTTTTTCCCCCATGTCTCCGACATGTTGCTGAAATCAGGGTAAAGCGATTTGCACCCTCATTTCGTGTAACCCACCTCAGAAATGGCGACATGTCCGCGACATTGTATACACTGCTATGAAGACTATTATAGAGAATGGCATACTAAGAAGAGACAAGGAAACCATTCTAGTACACATACATAAACATACATGTCCAACCTAATTTGCTGTTTAATTTACTTCATAACTTAGTAACAGGTTTCAAAATTTAACAGCAGAAATATACATAATTTAGCAGCTAAAAACAGATAGAAGGAAGCGGTCCTACAAACAGTCCAAATTGTGCATATATGATGCACGAAAAATAACCGGAGAAAATAAAGCAAAGAAATAGCAAATCAAGACACAAAGATTTACATGATGTATCCAAACTAGGGTACATCTACGGGCAAAGAAAATCCAAAAGAGCTTCACGAGAGTGGAGATTACAACATACAAACTGTGTTCTCAAAATATTAGATACACAATGATCACTTCCAACAAGAGTCACTTCCATATTCCAGTTGGTCCACTCTACCTCGAGATACACTAATTCTCGAAATAAAACCCTTCTTCCCACAAAACGCCTTAAGGATGCTTTAAGAAAGAATCCTGATACGAGAACAAACCATAGATGCACATGCAATCACCAAACCGATGATCGCAGGTAACATGCGTTTCTCTCATTCTCTCAAGTCTCATCTTCATGCAAAGTTATCTCTGAATAGATTGTAAAAAACACTCCCAATTCAACTTGAGATTGAACTCATGATAATAGTGTTGTGAAACCTAAACCTAATAAACTAAGCGCGAGATTCAATCCGATCAAGCATAGAATTCGCTCGTGCAATTCATAAGACAACATTAAAAGGTTCAAGTAATACTGAATATTCATGTTTAACCACAATTTCAACCATTTGAGAATAGGTAGAGAACCCTAGAACCCAACCAATCCGAATTAAAATCTAAGCAACTACCTGGAATTGATACTGCGACGTTGTTCATCCACATACAAGCAAACTTCTTGCCCGTTTTCAAGTTTGGAATCGCATTTTCCACCAGAATTATCAAGAAATCCATAATGGAAAACCTAGTAAAAAAAATTCAAGATAGATCTGAAGATCATGAAAGGAAAATAAGAGAAGCCAATAAATCCATGAAACCATTACAATCGACTGAATTACTCACTACGCAGTCTTTCAATCGGACGTCTTCCACGACGAATCTGAAGTCTGATTGAGCATTGGTGATGAAACCAATGTCCGATGGCTGGCCACCTCCTTGAGGATGAAAGATGGTGGAATCCAAAACCAGAGCACGTCGACCATCCTCGCCCTTTTATCATAGAAAACTAGGGTTTGTTAGATCTTCTGTGAATTTCAAAGAACTACAGAAAACATTTGTAGTTAAACTGTCTTTAGGTTTCGAAGAACTAGAAGACGAAGAGACGAGTATGACAGAATTCACCTGAAAGTAAGAGACAAGTGTTGCATTCGACTGAAGCTTCCACATGTCATCGTAGTAAGCGCGCTTCGTCGCGCTCAAATCCATCATCACTTATCAGTGTTAAACTCCAATTCTGTGGGAAGACGTCCCAAAATAGCAAGGTTTCAAGGATCGGATCGATCCGGTACGCACCGGGATAGGCCGGACCTGTCCAATCCCGAACCACGACCCAATAATTGTATCCTAAGCGGTGTTTAAAAACCCGGACAGGTAACGCGGAAGTCTACCTATCCAAGTAACTCGGTAATTCGATCCTAATTATCAGCTAGTCAGTATAAAAGTGTATTATTATGTTAAAAATATAATAAAAAAAATATGAGAAAATTATTAAAAAATACAGAAAGGTCAAATACAAAAGTATATCAATATATTCAAAATATAATAAAAATAAAAAAAATATGAGAAAATAATAAAAAATACAGAAAAGTCAAATAAATGCAATAAAATACAAATACATACATACTTTCACACATTCATTATAAGGGATCGCATGCTAAATAGAACACTTTCTACCCAAAAAAATAAATAAAAAAAAAAAGGTATTAGACTCCTTGAATAAAAATAAAAGGAAATAAAATGCCTATCGATTGAAAAGAAAACAGGGAAAAAAAACAAAAGCAAACAAACAAACCCAAAACCAACATGGTGAAGACGTAAAGGACTGAAAGTGTGAATACAAAAAAGAAAAAAAAAATGGTTGAAAATTAAAAAAAGAGCAGAACTTAACTTACCGCGATGAATTTATCTTGAGATTTGAGAGTTTCAAATTTGTTAAACTCTTTGAATTTGAACTTGAAACCCGAAAGCTTCAAACAGTAAAGAGACTCTTACATGGCCACAACAATTTAGGGCTTTTTTCTTTTATTTTTTGATTTAGAAATAGTTGGTTGTTGCTATTCTCAATGTTAAGAAGATGAAGAGTCGATTAGTAGTTAAAAAAAGAATTCTATTTTTAAGCTTTTTATTCAATTATGTAATTATAATTAATTAAAAGATAATTTTGTCCTAAAACCTAGTTAATCGGACGAGTCAACCAAAAACTCGGCCGAGTTTTATGTTGACTAGCTAGTTGAACCCCCTTGGTTTTTAGGGTGAATTAACTAGCCAACTCACCTATCCGAGTAATTCGGCTGAGTTTTCTGAGTTACTTGTGAATTTTTAAACATTGATCACAAGGCTTTGGATCAAAAAATAAATAAAGAATCCTAAGCCTTTGGATCGGACCGACCCAACCGATATCGGTATGGATCAGCCGATACAACCGATCTAACCAGTCTAATGTTTTTTTTTTTTTTTAATTGAATGATCCAGACTGGTATCAATTTGGATCCGTTCGGTGCCGACCAGTGCCGCTGGTCTGACTATCAAACCAGTCAATCAAAATTTTCTTTAAAAAAAAAAAACTGGGTGATTTGTTCCGGTACAAACCAGAATTAACTAGGACCAATCTGATCCCGATACTTTAAACCTTGCAAAATAGGGATGGCAACGTTCAGGGTTGCGCACGATCATAAGAGTTTTTGTCTGTCTAAGCCTTATAGACATGGCCCAGCCCAACCTTAGACCCCTCTAATCCTGGCCTGGCCTAAAAATATAATATTTGAAATTATACTTTTAAATGATATTTGATGTTAGATAAATAAAGTTCTGTATTTTTTAATGAGAAACAAAATTTCATATCTTATAAATGTAAATTCACACATTCAAAAGTAAAAAATAAATATGTAAATATATCATTATAGGGTTAGGGACAGTAGAATTGGGCTTGACAAGTATAAAGTCAACCACCGATGCGTGGCTCGGTTGGTAGCAAGCTCGGTTCTAGTGGGCATCTCCGGAGGTAAGTCTGGAGTTCGAATCTCACTAGAAGTACTCGTGGCCAAAAGTTTACCTTTAATGCTCCCGCCCCAAATGTGGAATATGTGGGTGTGGGGACACCACGGGGTTAAGACAAAAAAAATATAAATATTATAGATTGCTGGGAAATATTAGGAGTAAATTAGGTATTTTAAAAATATTACTGAAGTTGTAAAATAGCTTAAAGCATAAGAGCTTGGGAGAGCAGCTTCTCCTTATACAAGTACTTTTTATTTTAAAAAGTACTTGTATAAGCTATAAGCTACAATAAGTACTTATCTAAGCGGGGCCAAACGCAACCTAAATTTGTAAAGCTTATGTGTTGCTATAAGATTATATGAAAATAATTATAATTAAAAGAAAAATTTTGTTAGAACTTATTTTAGTCGTGTTAATCAAATATCTCTATTACGTCTAACCTCATTTCATTGAAAAATGGGGGCCATTAAAAAATATTATTTTAAAAGTGTCCCATTTATCATATTATTTTTTTTATATATTTTTATAAAAATCTCCTCAATTTTTTTTTTCGCTCTTTTACTTTCCTGTATATCATTTTCCAACTTAAAAAAACAAAAAAAACAAGCAGTGGTATTAATTTCCATTGCAATCTAAGGAAAAGTTTCGTCCATGGCGTCGTCGTCCGATCACCAGGCTTCAGTTATCGACGGAAAAGCCATCGCTCAGACGATTAGATCTGAAATCGCCGGCGAAGTTAACCAACTCTCCCAGAAATTCGGCAAGGTAATCATCCATTCAACCTCTCTGTTTCTATACGTGTGATTATCCAGGCAGTTTGTTGATGTTGTTGATCTAATCTGTAACTAGGTATTCTTAGATTGATTTTTATACGTTATTTGTATGAGGTTGAATGTGTTACGTGCTTAGCCGTTGTTCTAAAAGCCCCAGGACTGATGGAAACTCATTTGGATAAGCACTTAACATTCCACCATACTTCCGTAGCCTACGTCCACGGCGGCCCACTCTATCGACAATGACCCATCCGTAGTCCTTTCCTTATTGGCGGCTCCACTCACCTATCAGTATTCAATGACTTAACACCATGCCCATACATAATACTAAGGCATTTTAATCCAGCCTATAGGTTGCTCCTTCTGTGACTCTAACCCGTGACGTGTGCTTGCTCTGATACCATTTGTTACGTGCTTAACCATTGTTCTAAAAGCTCCAGGACTGATGGAAACTCATTTGGTTAAGGACTTAACATATAGAATCGTAACAGAATGGTTTAGAAAACCACTATTGTTTTAGTATTTAATCCTTTGGGCTTGCGGCTTAATTACATGAAGTTCAATGATCGCTGCAGTCACAAACTACTATGCTTGAGAGAGAAAAATTAAAAAAAATATAAATAAAATCGTCACAATATGGTTTGTGATTCAAAAATCTCGGTGTTGAGTCAAAAATAAAAGCATTACTCCGGATTGGTAGATTCTTAATGCCTATGGTATGTGTCATTAATTTAATGTAAAGTTTCTGTACTAATTGGCTTAGTTTGATGCTCCATTGCGTCTCCTAAGTAGATTGCAATCCATTTTTTTTTAATGATGAAATAACTAGGAGCTTGTAATGAACTTTAAGAGGTGGAAATTGTTGAAAATGGCTCAGATTTTCATCTTTGGTAGGCAACGAGCTTGAAGTTATTTTAGTATTGGTATATGGTACAACCAATGACTTGTGTTCGTTTCATTGTTTTTGGCACCCCCACCTCAAACAACACTATTAGTATTTTTAGTATCGTTGTATAAGAAAATAAAACAGTGCCTGATATATTTTTGGAAAGATGGAGTTCATCCCTGCTTTATCATGATATAAATGTAATATATGAAGAAGATGAACACTTAGTATTGATCTAGGAGGGGTTGAAAAGGAACTTACATTTTGTTGCATTCATCTGTGAATTGGGGTGTACGAATTTCACTTCAATAATTTTGTTAGATCTTGAGGTATCATAGATTGCTGGGAAATGGGATATAATAATTTTTTTTTAATGGAATTGATAATTTAAAAGTTATGTAGTTGTGCTGGATAATTAATCCAAGATAACAAAAGTAGTTGGGAATCACCTGAAGTAATCTTTAGTACAGGCAATAGCAGGGGCAGGGGTGAAAGGAATAGTTTTTTTCTTTTTGGTGAAGTGATGGTAAGAATTGAGAACTAGATGAGTCCGAAAAGTATATCATAGATTGCTGGGAAATGGGATATAATAATATTTTTAATGGAATTGATAATTTAAAAGCTGTGTACTTGTGCTGGATAATTAATCCAAAATAACAGAAGTAGTTGGGAATCACCTGAAGTAATCTTTAGTACAAGCAATAGCAGGGGTGAAAGGAATATTTTTTTTTTGATGAAGCGATGGTAAGAATTGAGAACTAAATGATTCCGAAAAGTAACCACTTCCATTATCTTGGATCAATTATCCATAAAGAGGGAGATATTGGCAACGATGTTGCATATAGAAATTGGAGTCAGATGGCTTAAGTGGAGAGTTGCTTCTAGAGTTTTTTTGTGATCGATGTATTTCACACAAGCTTAAAGGAAAATTTTATAAGACAGCTATTAGGCCGACTACAGTGTATGGAGTAGAATGTTAGGAAACAAATAAGCAACATATTGCTGAGACGAGAATGTCGAAATAGAAAACAGTAGGAAAAAGGTTAGGAGTGAACACATCAAAGAGTGCCAGTAGCCCATATAGGAGGATAAAAGAAAGTAGGTTAATTGGTTTTGCGATGTTAAACAGAGGCCTTGGGAGGCACTTGTTAGAAGGTGCATAATGAAGGATTACAAAGGGTGGGAGAACGAATGAAAAAGACAGATGGGATCAGTTAGAAATGATTACATGTACTGATTGAAAATATGGCTTTTGTCCCATTGGGATGGTGGAATAGGATTCACGTTTCCAAATACAACTAATTGGATTAAAGTATTTTGCTATTGTTGTTGTTTTTGTTGTTTGTACTTGTTCTGGTCATCTTAGGGCACTACATTTGATTTAACTCTCATCATGCTGTATTGTGTAGATTGATCCTTAAATTCAAATATGTAAAAATGTAATTTTGTTGAACTTTTAATTGAACGAAGCACTATATTGATCATCCAGAACAAAGTCAAATATTTCGTCATTCTAATCGATTAGAAAACCAGATGAAATAAACTCTTATAGTGTCTGAAATATATTTTTGAAGTGACAACAGCATTTCCTTGCTAACTAATCTTTATATGCTTACTTTGTATGATGTTCTTTAAAACCACATGAATCGATCTTGTGGAACAGAATTTTAGAGTTATTGCAATTGATGAGATAATAGAAATTGTAATGCTATTGTTACTTGATCTGCTTAGGTCCCTGGACTGGCTGTCGTCATTGTTGGCAACAGGAAAGATTCCCAGAGCTATGTGAGTATGAAGAGAAAGGCATGTGCCGAGGTCGGGATTAAGTCTTTTGATGTAGACCTGCCAGAGCAAGTATCTGAAGCTGAAGTGATTGAGAAGGTTCACGAATTAAATGATCATCCTGATGTTCACGGTTGGTCTGTTGTAACTACTCTTTCTCTTCATACTTATGATACTGCAGAAATTAACTTTTCGTGTCTGCGTTGTCTTTTTGTTTCTGAACTTAAATAGAAACTTATTTTCGTTTTAGGATGTATTTCCCTTTTATTTCCTTTGCATTTGCATAGCTGAATACCACAAGCACTTAAGTTTGATTTTCTTCTCAATTTAAAACTATTATTTTACACTTGTGATAGGACTAACATCCATGTAATGGTATTGATCCATTTACTAGTAGCAAATTAACATTATGCATTAAGAGGTAAGCATGTCAACCTCTTCCTGTATGTTCTAACAGATGCACGGCTTGCTGTTTTGTCAGGAATTCTGGTTCAACTTCCATTGCCAAAGCACATCAACGAGGAAAACGTTTTGAGTGAAATCACCATTGAGAAGGATGTAGATGGGTTTCATCCATTGAACATCGGCAAGCTTGCTATGAAAGGCAGACAACCTCTATTTCTTCCTTGCACCCCCAAGGCAAGATATTCAATCTTAGAACCCTCTGGATATTTTTGATATCAAATGTGCTGCTCTCATCAGGTGTGCAGAAAATATTGCTCTTGTTATCCAAGAGATTTTTTATGCATACATTAGTTTAGAATTTCACCAAAGATTGAATATTGTACTTTTGAAATATGGTAATTTTTCCACAGGGATGCCTTGAACTTCTATCAAGGAGTGGCATAAGTGTAAAGGGAAAAAACGCAGTTGTAGTGGGGCGAAGCAACATTGTTGGATTACCTGTTGCACTCCTTCTTCTGAATGCAGACGCGACTGTTACTATGGTTCACTCACAAACTAATGATCCCAAAAGTATTGTTTGTGAAGCAGACATCATCATCGCTGCAGCAGGACAAGCCATGATGGTAACTAAATATTAGTCCATCTATCGAGGTTTCGTGTGTCTAATAATAAAAGAAGACAAGAATTTGTATATGCAGTATTTGACCTTTTGCGAATCTGTATTTAGATTGCATGCCTACACTACATAGTTAAGTGGTAGGGAAGTTATTTTCAATTTATTATTAAACGATGAGGTTCTATATCTTTCCTAGAAGATCTCTTAGGGCAGGATCATCAAGTACTGGATTCTACCTTTTCATGTGAAAGATATACTGTGCCTTTGGTAGTTTAAATATACTTTATTATTTCTTTTATTATATCTCAGACTTGCTGCATTTTCATCTTTTATTTGCCAAATTATTTATGCATGAAACAATTGTTGCTATTTGGTTACATTCTTGCTGTTCGGATTATCTTGATGCTGTTGAGAGGGCTTATAATTAATATTTGTTAATATTCAGGTGAAGGGTGACTGGATTAAACCTGGTGCAGCTGTTATTGATGTGGGGACAAATGCTGTTGATGATCCAAGTAGGAAGTCTGGTTATAGGCTAGTGGGTGATGTTGACTTCAAGGAAGCATGTAAGATAGCTGGATGGGTGACCCCAGTTCCAGGAGGTGTGGGTCCAATGACTGTTGCGATGCTACTCAAAAATACATTGGATGGTGCCAAGCGTAAGATTGAGCAGTAAACCCTTTTGAATTATCTTTACAGGATGCATCTTAAATTATGATTTTGTAGTGAAACGCAGTTTTTTTTTGAAAACAACAATGTGGTTGCTTTATAATTTAATAAAATCCTCAAGGCAGATTCTATTACGATACAGTGTTTACAATGTCGGCGACATGGGGGAAAAAAATTCAATTTTTTATCGATATTTCCCCCATGTCGGCGACGTGGGGGAAATTTTTCAGTTTTTTTGAATTTAAAAAAAAAAAAAATGTTAGCTATTTGTTTTTTGCATTTTTTTGATGTATTATGATGTATTTAGACACTACTTAGGGTTGTTTAAAACTTGGGGTGAAAACCCACATTTCCCCATTATTTCTCCCATATTACCCTTTTCCCCCTCATAGATATGACACTTGATATCAAGTTTTATATATCTTTTAATTGATTTACATTCATTTTTAGTTGGCTTAATGAGATGTAGCATCTGTTTTTACAGCTTACAGACCCGACAATGTGTAAGTTAACCCTCCCTCAAGTAATGACTTTTAATGTGTTGGCATTTTTTTTTTTGCATTTTTTGAAGTATTTGGATGCATGTAGGCCTTAATTAGACATGTTTAAAGTTTGGAACCAAAAATCCATAAAAAACCCATGGTTTCCCCACATTTCCCCTACATTTCCTTGACATTTCCCCTTTTTTATACCATGTTGGGGACATCGACATCGTAAACCTTGTAATTATATATATTGTGTACTACTTATAAAAGTACCAACTATGTCGTCGACATGTCACCGATGTCACCTGGCGACATCGACATCGACATCGTAAACCTTGTAATTATATATATTGTGTACTACTTATAAAAGTACCAACTAGCTTAAGTATTTCACAAGTTCACATTCCTAAACACCCTTATATTCTTTGTCACTTCTTAAACACATTTCTTCGTTTTGATTACTATTTTAATTGCTAATGATTGTTAAACTCAATTTAATATTTTCAACTTGTCCTTATGCATCAGATTAATATTTAGGGTCTTACCAAGCCTTTTTACTCAATCCTACATATCCCAAAAGGGTCCTAACCCAATAAACATATACTGAAAGTCCAAAAAGTACTTAAGTCACCCAAAATAAATTTTAAAAATAGAACTAGAAACCCACTAAATTTTGTGGGCGAATTTCCAAATTTTCTTTTGTTATCTCTTTTGTGATGGGTCTCTCGACTTCATCAAATTGCCAGAGTACTTAAATCACGTGACTCAAGTGTCATAGTATAGTGCTCCCCATTAAATTCTAATTGTCCTCGCAGACAATGCAACATTCATATAATTATCTTATTACATAAAAGGACAATATACTTCATTCTTCTCTTTTCATCGTACTGGAGAGGCTACTAGCTGCTTGACTCATGAGGGTGCCCATGGGATAAAGAAATGCTCAAATTGATGCTTGTTCAAAGATAATAAACCTAAATTCATTAATTTGCGATAAATTTCAAGGGTGGATATAATATATATATATATATGATTAATAACAATTGAAATTATCCATTAGTGTAAAGTTCAATAATTTTATTCATTGAGAGTTTTCATAATTGATGTGCAACATATGCTTTTTGACTATAAACATATAATGAATTCTTTCATAGACAATTTGTTCATAGAGCTGAAAAATGGACTATGCCATAGATTGAACACTGTAAAAGAAACACTTGAACCTAGTTTTGCTATAGCAGGCAGGAGAACGGTCCATTCTTTCAATGAAAGTGAAATATTGTAGGGCCATTTATAGGAAGCCAAGTGAATAAATATTTGTTCAAGATCGAAAAGCAAGAAGGCAAAGGAGGCTTATTTTCCCTCGAGCTTGAAATATCGAAAGCATAAAGAAATTAGAATGGTCTTTCCTAGAGAAATGCTTGAAAGCTAGAGGTTTCTAACAAATAGTACCAATTCATCTAGTTCTGTGTTTCTTCAGTGTCATATTCATTACTAATCAATGTCACAACCATAGAGGGGTACACTTGAATAGTAATGAAAAAAGGTGATCCACTCTAGCTTTATCAGTTTATTGTGTGTTGACAATCTTTATTGAATGCTCTAAAGGGCAGGAGGAGCAAATTGAATTCATGGAGTTAAAACGGTAAGAAGCCGTTCAACAATCTCCCATTTGCTCTTTGCCAATGACTGTTTCAGTTTTGGAAGAGCAAATAGTAATGAGCTTTAAGAGCTAAAGGACATTTTGAAGACCTATTGTGATACTTCGGGACAAGTCATCAATTTCTTCAAGTCTGGAATTATTTTGAGTCGAAACATGCACCAGCCAAATAAAAGCAATTTTGGGAGTAGACAAGAAATTGAGAGGGACAAAGATCTGGGAATACTAATAATGCTTGGAAGAAAGGAAATCAGTTTTATTATAAGACATTCATATAGAGAGTGGGAAATGGCATAGTATATTATGGGGGGAAAGTAACTTCTAGGAAAAGCATTGATATAGAGAGTGGGAAATGGAGGTAATATAAATTACCTGGGAAGATCCTTGGATTCCTCAAGTCCCTCTTGAGAAATTTCCAACCTAGCGTTACAATAGTCATAGACCTTTTGATTGAAGTGGGAGAGTGGAAGTAAGTCTCTTGGAGAGAATTTGATGAGGAGACTGCAGCTCAAATAACTGCAATTAGACTGCCACACTATCCTTGTCAAAGAACTCAGGATGATCTAGTGTGAGGAGCAACAAGGACTTGAAAATTCAGTGTAAAATCAGCCCATAAAATAGCTGATTTGCATAAGTAGACAAATTTGGTTTAATTCAGTGGTATTTAAAATGATCTAGAAGTTGAAAATACCTTTCAATGCCTTTATATTCACATGGAAATGTATGACAGAGACTTCCTATGTCTGATAAGTTAAGTATGAGAATCCCATATATTGAGCCAACATGTCCATACTCTGGAACAGAGAAATTATTAAGCATTTGATGATCCAATTTGAGTTATCAAGGCAGATAGGGATTGGGTCTGACCTGCCCATTACAAGACCTGGATATTAAATGCTTGAGGGATTTTCTATTAAACCAAGCTTAGTTGCTCCAGAGGAAGACATGTTAAATGAGTTATTTCTAAAGAGAGAAAGAACACATCGGTAATGTGGCTCATTTGGAAGCAGGCAATTTAAAAATTGCCAAGGAACTGTAACAAGCGTTATTTATCAAGCTCAGATGCTTTAGATGGAATGGACAGATGCGAAAAAATCCTTTAAGCATTGTACTATTTTACCTTTGAACTGAAGTGCTTTATCCAACTCTATATTGGGTTATGATTCCGTTTGTTGGAATATTACGGAATCTTTGTTTGCAGCTAACAGGAGAATCTTATGTGTATCCTTAACCGAAGAGCCCGAAGTATAGGCAGTAAGGGAGGCTCTACATTTTACTGAACAAGGATGGAAGAAACCTTTTGTGTGATTGGATGCAAAGAATGTGGTGGATAAGGGATAGTTTGGAAAATACAGGGTAGGAAATTTCTTTTGTTAGAGTGAAATGAAATTAATCGCAAAGAGTTTTGAGGAAGTTGTCTTCTCATGTATGTGGTTCCTTGTGGACAAATTAGTTTGGTTAGCAGGAATCTGTAGGAAAGGAAAGGAAAACCAACTTTCTAATGAAATTTGTGTGTGTTTGGTTCATTGGAAAATGTGGGTCCATTGGAAAGTGTTTTTTCAAAAGTGTTCCATTTTAAGTGAAAAGCCCCTCAAACTTTTTCCTTGAAGGGTGTGTTTGATTAGTTGGAAAATGATAGAAATTAAGTGAAAGAGCGCTTTACTTTCCTTTCCATCGTTTTCCCTTCATTTTAAGAGAAAAAGTTTGAGGGGCTATTCACTTAAAAAATGGAACACTTTTGAAAAGTACTTTCCAATGGGCCCACACTTTCCAATGAACCAAACACACAGATTTTGTTAAAAAGTTGATTTTCCTTTCCTTTCCTACAGATTCTTGCTAAC
>JAUPMG010000006.1:15898709-15910442 GCA_031762675.1 Pachysandra terminalis
CCAGCCAGTATCCCTAGTCACCATTTCTCAACGAAATGGATCGTCAAGTCTGAGATACTGCCGATTCCATGTGTACATCATGGTTTTAGGGATTTGCAACCCACAGGAATACGGTGTCCTGCGTCTATTTTTGTCTGAGAACAGAGGCTAAGACAATCTCTTAATTCCTCTTTTTGTTCAAGGGCTAAGACAATTTTTTAATTCCCTCCGCTTGTCTTTCAAGAACAGGGACTAAGACAATTTCTTAATTCCCCTTTTTACACCTCATTTTATCTAGACACATACGAATTACGATTGTCTAGGTAATTTGTATTTAATCAAGTTGGACCTAGGGTATATGTCTCTACCCTATTTCTGATCCACAATTCTATACAATCATTTTATGCACTCACAGAGATTTTACTAAGCATGAATTATACATTACTGAACATGAATAATATGCTTTATCATGAATTAGTAATAAACATATCACAATGATCATACATGTATATCCTTTAACACAATTTTAGCATAGCAATTATGCTCCATAAGAAATCTGAAAATATTTCAGAAAAACTAATTTACAAATCAGTTAAATCCGCACATTTATAGAAGTGTCGATCGATTATGAATGGCGCTCGATCGCCATGCTGGGCGATCGATCGCCAACCCAGAAACAATGTTTTCTTTTCCTTTCTCTGTACAGCAACACATCACATTTAAGTTTTGATTCTTTTACCTCCATTTTTATGCATTGAATATAATTATTCAAGAACATAAAACCCTTCAATTAATCATTAATCAATGAATATCATCATCGAAATCATTTTTTTTTAAACGAAAATCAAATATAAATTTCTTCTAATCAATGTCCAAAACCATACAAAAAAACTCTAGATTTCTAGTAAGTATCTCTACTTGCCTATTTTTCTGAAATTTCTCCTTTGCAAATGCTTCTTGAACAAGAGAAAAACCTTTTTATCTTCTTCCTTTAGCACCTTCCCTTCCTCTTCAACTTTCCTTCTTCAATGGATCTTCTTCTTCCTTTAGCAAAACCAAGCCAAAAGCTTTTTCAGACAAATGCTCCCAAACAGAGAAAACCGTCCTCTACATCCAAAAGAAAGACAATGGTTTTTCTTTTGCAATAGCTTCTTCAAGAAGTTAAAACAAAAATGACATTTTTGCCCCCTTTTTGAAGCTTCTTCATGCTTCTAGAAACAAAAGGACTACTATAGTCCAATTAGCAACTCTTTTGGGGTGTTGCTAATCTAAGTAATTTTCTTTAATTTTTTATTTTACTTAATTAATTTGTAGTAACATACAAACTTATTTGCTATCACACTTACCGAGGTGTGTCGAGTTCATCATCGACCACACGACCCGATCCGCGGCTAGCTTGGACAAACCTGAGGTTCACATAAATAAAATAATTTAATAAGATAAATGATACCGGTTATTACACCGGTGTCGACGCCCAATACTCCACCCCAATACTAAACGACCTGAGAAGCATGTGGAGAAATCCATGTGTGGAGGTTGGCTTACCAGTTTTGGGTTCCCATTGGCTTTTAGATGCATACACCTCAACCCCTCATGTAGAATCCGGTCTAGGCTAGAATGCTGGTAATCTTAAGATACGTGTGATTGTTTTTGTCCACTAAATAGAGTCCATAAGTCATAGTGTAATTGTCGTTTTTATCAATCACAAATTGAGTCAAATGCTTGAGAGGATGATAGGGAATCAAGGAGTAAGTAACCGGTTTAGATCGGATGAGGTGGGATGCCTAACACCTTCCTCATTCTCATAATCGAACCTCCGAACCCATTGATCTCTTGGTACGCATCTAGTGGAGTCATTAGTTATTTTATGCCCTTGAATATGAGACCCCGGTGTCCAATCACACCGTAAAAAAGATTGGTGGCGACTCCTGAACCCCCAATTTGTTTCTCCCATCCCGATTCCAATCAGAGGGGTTGCCATCGTTCCTTCGGGTGCTTTCAACGTGCCAAGATATTTTTAAATTTTCTAAAAACAATCTTTAATATGATAAAGTATTTAATATAATTAGGGATAATATTGTCTTTTGATTTATTTTAAGAGATGACAGTTAAGTTTTCAAAATAACCGTTCTCACTTCTTTTAATTGCAAAAAAAAAAAAAATAATAATAATAATAATAATAATACTGTGACAATAAAATGGTTACAACTCTTTCATTTAAAAAAATAACACATTCTAAATGTGTATCAACATGCAATACTGCACGTGCCACCTGCTAGTTATATATAATAATAATAATTATTAATTATAATATTAATACATATGTACTAATATAAGTTTTTATATGAGTTAAGCTTGAGCCCAAAATAGCCCAAATTTTTTTAACGGACTTGTTTGAGCCCAAATATTTTTGAGGAGTCCAAGCCTTATTCAACGTTTACCAGCTCAACTTGAGGTGAGCAAAACTCGGCTCGACTTGACTCATTTACCGCCCTAAACTCCACCGACACTTGGTAAAACTCAGACTGAGGTGTGCAGAACTCGGCTCGGCTCGACTCCTTTACAGCCCTAAACTCCACCGACACTTGTAAGGTAAAGAAATAGGAAAAAAGAAAAATAAAAAAGCAGTATATAGTAGTTCTAAATTATTTTGAAAATAACGGCAGCGTTATTAACGATAACGCAAAGTCGGTGAGAGAGAGAGAGAGTTAGAGAGAGAAAACGTGTTGGGGACGATAGATTCTTGGACGGACATGGACATTGGGGTTGGACGCGGGAACAGATGCAAACCCTAGATGGCGTCGGCTTCCTTTTATCATCCGCGTTTTAACTTAGCATAGACAAAGCCAACTAAATAAATGTCTTTTTTAAGATGTGATTGTCGAAACGCCCCCTGTTTCCTTTCTAATTACGGAGTTATCCTTGCCCTTTGACCTTTTCCACACATTATACGTTACCCCTTCTAAAAAGCCGTTATAATAAAAGGGAAAAAAAAATAAAAGAAAAAAGCCTTCCCAACACACCTACCTTAAGAAAATGACTTGGGCTAATTCATAATGTTTTCAATTTCATCATTCCATTTGTTTGTGGCCATGTTTTCTGGTCTGAATCATCTTCCATATGTGAAATCCGTATCACATCAAGCTTCTAATTATGGTGCTTCAGTGATGAAGTCGGTCGGCCTCTTTTGATTATAAGTTTTTCATTATTAATTACAAAAAAATATTAAGAAATATTTAATAGTTGCATTTGTTGCTTTTTGAGAGTTAGATACTCAAGGTGGTTGAAGCATCAGTTGCATTCAACTTTTACAAAAAAATCAGTTGCATTTAAGTACGAAGATAAAACTCTTAATCTCTGACTACGTTCAAAAGTTCAGAGATCCAAATTAAAATGAAGCCATGTTGATCTTTGTAAGTACACAAGTTTGAAGATCAAATTGAAGAATTCTCACCAAATTCCTACAATTTTGTTTGTAAAATTTGTCAAATTTATCACTTTCCTTATAGCTACAAAGGAGATCAAGGAAGATCAAATTTAACCTAAGAATAAGCTATTGCAACCATTAGATTAAAGACCCCGAAGAGATAAACGAGAGAATATTTTCTTTTGTACAAATAAAAACCCTAAAAATTGTCCCTTTTAAACTAATACAAATTGATTTTGCTCTACAAATCGTATTGGTTGATTCCTCAATTATAAAGTTTGTGTTTACACATCTGTTTTGCCTTTTTAAACAAGATTAAGGACAAAAAGAGAGAAGATAAAAAACAATATAATTGCATATAGTGCAATAATTTGGTCTTAGAAAAAGAAAGATAAAGTTCACTACACCATATAAAATACTCAAGAATTTTTTTTTCTTTCTTCCATCTAAATTATTTCATCAATAGACATAACTTTGGCTGTGAGGGAACTCGAAAATACAATTAACTTGACTTATTTAACAAATAATGAGATTAACTAATTGCTAAACTCAAGTGACATCTCCATTTACAATCTTAAGTAGGGCTGTAAACGAGTCGAAACGAGCTTTGTCTAACTCAGCTCAAGCTTGTAAATCTCTAGCCAAGCTCAGCTCGTTAAAAGTTTTTAGGCTTTGAGCCGAGCCGAATTTTGCCCAGATCGGCTCAGACTCGTAAAAGCTCGGCTCGCAAAAAATTTGGCTTATAAAAAATCAAAGTCGTAAAAAAGCTTAGATTAATACAAATGTATCAACATTACAGTTGATAACTATTATTATATGTAATATAATATGTTAACATGTGTGTTTAATATTAATACATAATATAAGATATAAGAATATAAACGTATAATCACATATACAAATCGAGCCGAGCCTACCCAAGCTCGGCTCAAGCTCGTTAAAATAATGAGCTTTTTTTCAGGCTCAGGCTCGGCTTGTGAGCCTAACTTTAGGGTTCAAGCACGGTTCAAACGAGCCGAGCCCAAGCCCGAACCGAGCTACCTCGCTTGTTGACAAGCCTAAGCTTAAGTGCTCTATATATATATATATATATATTGTTACTAAGTATTTTATTTTTCCTTTTATTTTTGCATTTTTTTTATTGTTAAATAGATAGTCAAAAACTAGTCTTAAAACCATAATTAACACCACGAAAAGATCAAGTGGCATGTCCGTAAATAACTGATAAATCAATGGTGTTTTCTTGAACTCAACCATCTTAGAAGTTATATTACACAACCTTGAACCTATCCTTCCATCCAATACCTCTTGTGTCAGTGGAAGTGCAAAGACCTGAGAGGAGAGAGAAAAAGAGAGCTTCAAAGTTCAAACTGGCAACAATGGCGAAATCTTCCGGCCTCGTCATGATCTTCGCCATCTTCTTTATAGCTCTGATTAGTTCATCAACCACCGTTGATGCTAGTGGGGACCACCAATTAGGTTGGATACCGACGACATCGAGTTGCCAAGGGTCGATCGCCGAGTGCCTGGCCGGAGACGAGTTCGACATGGACACTGAGATCAACCGGCGCATCTTAGCCACAAACAATTACATCAGCTACGGAGCGCTGCAGAGGAACAGGGTACCATGTTCTCGGCGGGGAGCTTCATACTATAATTGCCGACCCGGAGCTCAAGCCAACCCTTACCGTCGCGGTTGCAGCGCCATTACTCGATGCCGACGTTAATTTCTTCCTTCTTTTTTTCTCTCTTTTTTTGTTGTAATTTTTGGGTTTTAATGGGAATTATTTGTTATATACTTGGAGAGGAGGAGGAGATTGATGTTGGGGCGTTTTGGTTTGAATGGGGGAATATATTTGATAATAATACTGTTGTTATAATTTATATATTTTACTGTTTGTGGGGAAAGAAAATCCTTTCTTCTCAGAATTGTTATTATTATTGTTTCTAATAATATTGTTGTTGTTTATTTATGTCACAGATAATTGAGTTCTTCACTTGCTCTCTAATATGGGTAACGGGGTTTTCATTTTATGTTGTTTTTCTATGATTTGTTGAACACTTTTTAAGTTGTTGATGCATTTATTTTGCTCTAATTGTTCAGAAAACATATGGGTTTCTACCAAAGTAAATATAGATTTTAAAGAGTATTTTTTCTGAATGGTTTCAATTTTTCTTTTGTATAGTGAGGACTAAAGATCATTCACTTAATTTAGCTTTTGTTGTTGAACTCCTCAAAGGCAATTGGATTGTAGTGTTGGAATTTATGGAGCTTTTGGTAGTAGCAGTCATTTGACATTCTCATCCTCCTGTTAAAACCCTTTTCTCCTCTCCCTCTCTCTAGCCAAGGAAAAGAGCATAAGAGAGGCAGAGGAAGGGTCAAAAGGGAAGAATTCTTGAATTTCAAACAAATCTTTTTCTTTGCCTACAAAAATAAACAAAGAAAGCATAAAAAGTTTCTAGTCTTGGGGGGATTGAAATTGAGGATATTTTGAAGAGTTATAGCAGTGAGATAAAGTGACAAGCGTTGTGGGGGGTTGAAATTGGAGAACTTTTGAAGAGTTATAGCAGAGAGTCTTTTTCTTTGTTTAGACAGAGAGCATCACAAGTCTCTCTCTCTCTAGCATTGTTGGGGGTTTGAAATGGGAGAAAATTTGAAGAGTTAAAGTAGAGAGATAAAAATTTCATCAATTTTTGTACTTTTTTGCTATTCCGATGTTTATCTTCACTCTGTAATAACTCCGGTTGAGTCTTAAAACAGGAAGGAAGCTATTGTTAACAAAATTCAAGTACTCAAAAATAAAATTAGAAAATTCAAATCCACATATCTAAGGCTAGCTTTAGTTGTAGGAATATATCTTTTGGCATGAATTTTTACTTTGTGAGTAAAATTGAGATCTATCAATTAGCAACCACAATTCACAAACTCACAAAGTCAGTAGCTTTTGGTGGACCAACCTCATCACTCATTTATTTTTCTTTTATATGATAAATCTAAAATTAGGATTAATGAAATCCAACAATTCCATTTTTTAGAGCCAATAGCATATTGTTAGAAATCTTTAGATGGATGAGATGATGTGTTTGATTCATTCAAGTACTTCCTCTATTGAAGAGATCCTCCTTTATTTCAAGTTATTAATGATGGAGCCCTCACACAAGTAGAATCAAAATCAAAGACATACAATAAATACAATGGGGCCCTCCACACTATCTAACTCATAGTTCTCTTTCAATTCAATTAATTCAATGATTTTCTGTCCACTTCTTTTTTCTTCCTCTTTGGTTACTGCTGAGAGTTGTTTCTGCTTTCTCACTAGGTTTAGTTACTGATAAGAGTTTTTCTTTTGTCACGTAGACCCAAGACGGTATAGTCGAGTTAGACCGTTTGCCCATCTAGGTATAGCCAATTGTGACCATCAATCTAACAAGAGACCCTCTAAATAGGCATTTTTAACAATATTTCAACCCACATGATCAAGATCATCCATCTGACAAAAATGCACGGGACCATGTGTTGTTATGTGAAGACTGATGTCATTGGGGCAACTGAGAAGTATTGATAATTCGAATTTTTTGAAGGATTACGGGTATAATAGTAAGTTCACTTTTATTATGTTTAGCCCTAATTTCAGAGTATTTATTCATACTCTTTATAACAGATTATCCTAAGATTAGAGAATAGTAGAACTGGGTGTTCATCCGTGAACATAGGCACAATTTGCTATACCACATAAATCTGTATGTGTGTGCTTGATTTATCTTTCTATCCTAAAAGTGTGGATGAGCCACACTAACAACATTTCAATCCAAAGAAACCAGATTTTCTGAAGCTCATTAACAGGGAATACGTTAGACAAATATCCGTGGACATAGGCACAATTTGCTATACCACATAAATCTGCATGTGTGTGCTAGATTTATCTTTCTATCCTAAAAGTGTGGATGAGCCACACTAACAACATATCAATCCAAAGAAACCAGATTTTCTGAAGCTCATTAACAGGGAATACGTTAGACAAATATGATTCTTTTTGCCACGTGGCTAAAAATTGAAAGAAACGCATATATCCCTGTGTCTGTGAATCTTATAATCTGAACGTTATAAAATCAGTGTTCAAAACATTTTTTATCACAAACAAACAAAAATATAGTAAACTGTTCTGAATCCGATGATCAGAAACAAAGTAGACTGTAATCTGCACATGTACCCATTTCAACTGAAACACTCCAGTCCAATCTTACACTGAATCCTCTACTTGTTTTGCATCTTCTGTCTTCGGATTCGACGGAGTCAGAGGGGAGAGCGAGCCATCTGCACCCATCTCGGTTTTGAGGTCATTGATACTCTGCTCCAACTCATTTATCCGGTTGCCCATCTCATCAAGTGCATTGCAGTTAAAGAGGGGAAAATCTTGTTCATTCCAAATGCTAAAGCCAAATATTAGACATTGTAGTACTCTACATAATAATCTAAATAACCTAAAATCTGAAACAGACAGCAGATATAGAGGACATGTCTACTCATATGAGGAACAGGGCGAGAAGCTGTTCAAACCATATGCTTACATATGGCATGAGATTCAGGATACATCACTTGGGTACATCTACACAGGTTAGCTCAACTAGCAGGCCTCTCCAACTCAGGAATTGGAGGTCCCAGGTTCGAATCCTCGGGCTTACCTGATATATGGTCTTTGTGGGTGGGGTCACGTATCCGGGGTTTACCCTGTCCCCACTAAGTGGGGTTGGGGGTTTCCCCAAGTCATAAATTAAAAAAAAAAATAAAACAAAAAAAGAAAGAAAATCCTCCAAATATGTGTTAGCAATCACATAAAGATAAGATAGGATAAAAGGCATGGAAATTATCGTCTTAGGAGATCATCTTGGAGGGATATATTGAGTTAGAGTCCTCAACCCCACCTGTCTTAGTTGTAAGATATAGATTAGTAGTTTAGCTTCTTGTCTTCCATCTATAATGTAAGTATTTCTCTATTAAGAAGACCAAATGCCATTAATGCTCAATTGGGACATTGTGATTGATAATTTAATATGTAAAAGGATATTCTTTGTGACAATGTTATCAGACATTGCCTGGAACCTGGATTGCTGCAAGGAAAGAACTATCTTTAAGTAACAAGCACGTAATTGCAATTTTTTTTTTCTTGCCAAATAAAAATCTTTCTAACTGTACCAAGAAACTCACCATCTGCTGAAGAAGATTTTGCACCTGGGAAACAATGCAAAGATTCGGTCAAAATTGAAGGCCAAAGTCCATAAAAAACTACAATGAATAATCTATGTTCACAAGCAACAGCCTCCCCTTACCTTAAAGTAAGTGTGTGTGTGTGTGTGAGAGAGAGAGAGAGAGAGAGAGAGAGAGTAGTAATTCTTCTGCTGATGGAATATGAAAGAGGCCAAAGGTATTCATTCTACAAGAATTCTGACCATCTAAGAGATTACAAGAATGATCAATATCATAGGACAAAGTTATAAGCATTACGTTCATGTCTTAAGGATGATGTTACTCACAAAAACTGTCATGTCAGCAGTGCTTTGCTTCGAATCTTCTGAATCATGTCCATCCTGCCAGCAAAACCAATCAGATCTTCATACACAAAATATGCTTAGGAATGACCTAGACAAACAGTAGCATGAAATAAGATATCATAAGCTCGCAATTCTGCAAAGAGACAATAGTGAGAAAGAAACCAAACAAAATTTAAACTTGAGCCCTTAAAGTAAACTGCTATTGTTGGCTAATTCAATGAATCCCATCTATGAAGGAGCCTTTTTGAACTTATCACCTAACATGTAATTCTTGCATATAAACTGTTCAAATTCACCATATAGCATTGATTAGAATTATGTGGATTACATATAAGCTTCCAATGCAATGAATTCAAATTCACCAAATAACCAGCTTCGCTCAATGAGAAAATAAACTGTTCTTTGATCAATCCATGATAGAAACTAGTGATTAACAGCTTTACTACAAATTCCTTGTAATTCACCCAAATAATAAATTTTCTCAATGCATTCCATCAATGCTAACCACGTAAATTCTATTCCCAGCAATGCACTTCGAAGTTGCCTTTATGTCATATGCCTTTCTATATACTACCCTTTTTGCTATCCTTCATCATTCAACTTCCAACCATTCTGCAATGCAGTGACTACCATATAAAATTTTATTCTGTAAACAGTTTCTTCAAGCATCAACTTCTTGTCAATTTCTTCTATGAATCATATAGCTTTGTACCTCTGTAGCCATATGTGGGTATCATTGATAAGGGTGTTTAAGAACACTCTTGCATTCTGAATGTATTGAAGATAGAGCAATCTCCCAGTCCCAAATGAATAATTGAATCTTTGGAAGATGTCAAGAACAGTACTAGTATGGTTGATGCAACTTATGAAATTAAATCGCCAGTCACCACTTCAGGTGGTTAGATCCGCAGAGAATTTTGTTTGTGTCATACTCCATGCTTTGGCTCTGTTGTTAAAATCTTATGATTCATTGAATGAATCTTAAGATTCGATTCAATTTGACCCTAGATCGATTCAAATCAGTGAAAAAAATCATGTTTGAATCTTACGATTTACACATTGAATCTTACGATTTACGATTTAATCGTACGATCCATACGATTCAATTCTACAACACTAAAAAAAATGTCCACTTCTTTTTTTACTGGAATTTTTTTCTTTTTTTCTGTTTGATCCTTGTTTATATAGAACAATGTACTCTAAAATGATTAAACATGAGTAAAGAAACACAGTTTACTAATTTTAAACAATAAAAAAAAAATCTCTTTTCCTAAGAGAAATCCCAAACCCTACTTCTACTAAAATTACTATGACTCTTACGATTCAAAATTACAATTCGATTCTAAGTGGCCCATAACGATTTTTGATTCGATTCACAATTTGACAACCTTGTGCTTTGGCGCACATACTATAACACAAGACAGGGTCCTATGGTTCACGGCTCGAGAGCATGTAAGCTTGAACTTCCTAAGTCATCACCCTTCTTACTTCCAGTATGAGGACTTGAGTGAGTATAACATTTCAGTTTGGAGCACCTTTCCATCAAACCCCTTGACTCTGGGAGGATTGATAGAGATATACGAGTATTTTGGACAATTTAACATGTAAATTTTCTGAAAATGGGTATTCCTGCACTGTGTTACTCCAGTGCTTTGATAAAAAAAACCATAGAGTGTTTTGAGCTATTAACTCAACAAGGCCATTTGCTGCCATTTTAGGGCAACACTCCTGTAAAGTGCAAACCCAGTTACAATCTATATAATTGAGAAGCACAAGAGAATATGAACATTTCTTTATATGCTCAAGGGAAATGCAAACTGGAAAATAATAGAACAGGTAAACAAAACCCTGAAATACCAGTAGAAAAAAAAAATAAAAAAATCCATGACTGTATAAGAACAGATCGGGAAGCATCAATGAGAGGCATTCAGATTAAATGCATCAGAATGTCTGAAAACCCTAATGAAATCCATAATAGAGGTTAAATCAGTACGTGCATAAACAATGAAAACGCATCGAAGCAAATTGGAATTGACAAGTCATTTCATTCACGAAAATTCGATCGAAATAGCTTACCATTTCGAAATTCTTCGCTGGTATGTCTCTCGAGATCTCGACCGAAGACTCTTTGTTTCTAAAGTTTATCAAACGCGAAGCAAGACTAAAAAGAGAGCGATGGAGGGAAAAGAGTCCGATATCGAGACTCAATTCGTCCCCGGAAATTCAGTTTAATTACCAATATATCCTACTTTAGACAAGATTATGTCAAAACGACCTGTTTAACTTTGAAATAATCTTTGAAATGCCCATTTAACAGAATATTTACTGAATGGTCCAATATTTTATTTTTTTTATTTCGAAACTACTCTTATTTTGTTTTTCTTTATCATTATTTGACAAGTTTACAACAAGTGGATTTGCACCTTACCGTAAACAGATTTTTACTTCACTGGAGACGGACTTGTACTTCATCATAGATGATTTGTACCTTGTCTCATAGACTTGTACGTAACAATGAAAATGATATGTTGATATTTTAACTTCGGACATGTTTCATTGAGTACTATGTAGTTATTTCAAAGTTAAAAGCACTATGCCTCCGTTTGGTAATGTTTATGCTCTTTTAAGTATTTGTTTTATTGTTGAAAAGCAAAAAAATATGTTTGATAGCAATAAGTTAATAAATTGTTTTTTTTTTTAATATTATATTATTATTTTAAATTATACTTCTCTATAATTAGTGGTTGTGGTGGTGCGAAGGGTGATGGTAGTGGTGG
>JAUPMG010000006.1:15913189-15933167 GCA_031762675.1 Pachysandra terminalis
AAGAGAGAGAAATCTTCAAACCTGTAAGGTTTTATTGCTCTGTAACTGCATTCACTCATCTTCCTCAGTTATTGCAACCCCTTCTTTCTTTCTATCACTTTCTTTTATCTTCTCTGCAGTTAAAGATTAACAAAGAATGCTCTTGATAGAACGGCTGCGCGACGGTTTAAGCTGTCTTGAGACAGACTTCCTACTTTACTCTCTGGTTGATGATTGTAATAGGTTCCTCCAACCGTTATCCTTTTACAAATCCGTCCTCACCAATAATAGCAATAACTAATTATTTTTAATAAATAAATAATAATATAAAGGAGTGCTTCTTTATATAAATTAAATTTAGAAATATAAAAATGACAATAATGAAATGGGAATTTTAGTGACGCATATAACCTTAAAAAAATACATAAATTCATGTTAACTTGGAACTCTATTATTAGATAAATTATATGTTAAAACGAAAGGGTAAACAAGTAAATTAGAACGAAAGTTTTGTCCGAAGTACGATCCTTTTGTCCCAATTTCGACACCATTCATCTTAGAATCTACAGCTTCCATGGCTTTCTCTTTTACTCTTTTTCTAAGAACAGCAAATTCGTAATAGAAACTCTAAGATCTTCAACAATTCGAATGGTAAACTTGCGCTAGGTTTCTAATTGAGCTCCATTGATTACAAACCCTTTTATAGGGTTTCTGTCTCTGATCGAGAGAGAGAGAGAGAGAGAGAGAGAGAGAGAGAGGTAGTGAAGAAGATTGAAGAAGAAGATGCTCGAAAGGTGTTTGGGAGCTCGTCGGACTCGACAAATCCAGAGAACTCTTCGTCATGGTAAGGTCTATCTTCTCTGCCTATTGATGACTGTAATTGTTCTTCGTGGAACCATTGGTGCCGGAAAATTTGGAACTCCGGAGCAGGATTTCAATGAGATCCGGGAGCATTTCTACTCGCGTAAGCGAGCTGAACCTCATCGTGTCCTTGAAGAAGTCGACACGACGACCGATACGTCGTCGAGTAACAGTTATGCTACATTTGATCCGACTAAATTAGCTGTGGATGATGAAGAGGATGATGAGAAGCCTGACCCGAACAAGCCGTACAGTCTCGGCTCAAAGATTTTAGATTGGGACGAGCAGCGAGCGAAATGGCTTGAGCAGAACCCTAATTTCCCGAACTTTATCGGGCCTAACAAGCCTAGGGTTCTTTTGGTTACTGGTTCATCGCCTAAACCCTGCGAGAATCCTGTTGGTGATCATTACCTTCTGAAATCGATCAAGAACAAGATTGATTACTGCCGGATTCATGGGATCGAGATCTTTTACAATATGGCGCTTTTGGATGCAGAGATGGCAGGGTTTTGGGCTAAGCTTCCGCTTATTCGGAAGCTCCTGCTTTCCCATCCAGAGATTGAATTCTTGTGGTGGATGGACAGTGATGCAATGTTCACCGATATGGCGTTCGAGGTCCCATGGGAACGATACAAAGATCATAATTTTGTAATGCATGGTTGGAATGAAATGGTTTATGATCAGAAGAACTGGATTGGGTTGAATACAGGGAGTTTCCTGCTTAGGAACTGCCAATGGTCGCTTGACATTCTTGATGCATGGGCTCCGATGGGGCCGAAGGGGAAAGTCAGGGATGAAGCCGGGAAAATTCTTACTAGGGAGCTCAAGGATCGACCTGTATTCGAAGCTGACGATCAGTCTGCCATGGTTTATCTTCTAGGAACACAGAGGGATGAGTGGGGTGAGAAAGTCTATCTTGAGAGTGCTTATTACTTGCACGGTTACTGGGGAATTCTGGTTGATAAATATGAGGAAATGATCAAGAATTACCACCCTGGTTTGGGCGATCATCGTTGGCCCCTCGTCACCCACTTCGTCGGTTGCAAGCCTTGTGGGAAGTTTGGGGATTACTCTGTTGAGAGATGCCTGAAGCAGATGGACCGAGCTTTTAATTTCGGGGACAATCAGATACTTCAGATGTATGGGTTCACCCACAAATCACTAGCTAGCAGGAGAGTCAAGAGAGTTCGGAACGACACCAGTAATCCTCTTGAGGTAAAAGATGAACTTGGGCTGCTTCATCCTGCGTTCAAAGCTGTCAAGGTATCATCTTCTTGACTTATAGCAATATGCCTTTAGCCCCTCAAATTAGAATTGGGATTCCCTCGATCATCTTGATCCGCCGCTGATTTTGTTGTTCAATGTTAAATTATGATACATAACCATGTATGTTGTCTATGATGTTGCTATTTATGTCATGTTGTAGGTCTGGAAAATTGTATTTTTTAACCATCTTTTGATGTAATTGGCATCGAATTACAATGTGTATGGAAGGAAAAAAAAATTCCATTTTGAGTTTGCAATTCTGTAATATTGTAGCTTTTTCTGTGCATTTATGCCTATGGTATATATCAATCTACATTTAAGAGGTTAGGTGCTTCCTTTTTGGTGGGTTAACTGGACCTGGAATCCATGAGATCTGCATTTTAAGTTAAACAGATCACATGGTTACTAGCTCAATCAGTGATTGTTTTCTGTTGTTTATATAGTCTTAGATGATGTGAACCCATAATCCTTTTATCTCTGGTTGGTTCCTCATTACTTCTTGTGATCAAGGTCTTAAATTTCGTTGGCATATTGGCGAAATGTCGCCATTTTCTAGTCTGGCGACACGAAATATGGGGGTGATATTTCGGCGATATTCCCCCATTTCGGCAATATTTTGACAAAATTTTTCCAGCCCCCCCCCTGACAAAATCTCAGTCGAAATCGAAAGTTAGAACCTTGCCTGTGCTCTTATCTTGCAATGTGCGCTTACATGTCTATTTCTTACTCTGTCCATCTATGTAATTGCTTACGAAGATGAAGAAAGTATCTACTTTGTATTGTTCATATAAAGGCATCACTACCCTCATAAGCTTGGAGTGAAAACTGATTTTGGAGGCTGTGTTGTAGAGAATCAATCCCTTTTTTTCCATTGCATCCACGAAGCATTGAAGCTTCTTGTAGCTATCAATGGCCTTTAAGTCATCAGAAAGAAATATGGAGACACTTCAATAGAAAAGCAAAATGGATTCCAAAGTTCAAATGAACACCCTTAAAGAAAATCTTCTGTGAAGATATAAAGTCATGAACATAATATTCTACTTGGAGCTTTAAGGGAGTAATGAGATGCAATGCTAGGAGGATTGAGGTGTAAGGAAAGTTGAGGAAGCCCCCATTAGGTTCTCCAAAGCTGTAATATTATTTTATTATTAGAATGGATATATCAACAGCATCTTTTTTTCTGGTGTCTAGTTAGTATTTGTTGGAGACGGTGGTTCATATTCACTAATCTCTAATCTAAGTGGGAGGGACCTGAGGAGTCCTCCAGATATATCAGGATATTGGGGATTTTTCATATATATCAGGTAGGAGTATAAGTTGTAACCCTAATTTCTTATTTGACATAGTGGAAACTTCTTCTCTCCCTGGATGTAGGTTACGCTGCATATTTTTGATCTTCTGTTTTCATTATTATTGCTCAATAACGAACAACAGTATTAAAGATTATGGGCAAGTAGAAGCTGCAGCTTTAATGGAAAGGGTTGGTAACTTTGTTAAATTGATGTTACGCCCTCCGGCAAATGACTCGGAATTCTTGAAGGGAATTCTCTTTAAGTTGTAATTTGTTCAGCAGTGATAAAGGGTAGATGTTTGAGGAGGGATATAGGGCTTGCTTTCACATTTCTTTGGTCAGATTGAGCAACTATAGACATTAATTCTTGAGCAACTATAGACATTAATTCTCCACATTTACCAGATAAGTAAGACAGAATATCCAACATTAGAGATCTTTCTGAAAGCTAACAGAAGCCCTTCCTAAACCTAAAAGGGCATCCTACCCAATGCTTAGGTATTTTGGTGATTCTTGTGAAAGCTACTTTGGATGGAAGTGTTTCATGAACTTCATTTCAATAGGGTTGCTTTTAAAAACTGTTTTTGCAGGAAGCAGCTAGTCATGACCGAGCTTCATACAAATGGAAGGGCTTCAATTTAAATCACTGTTAACTGCTTTTCGCAATCACAGATTTTGGAAGTTGTCTCACTCTACTTCATCAAAACGGGCTTTCCGAAAAAAAGCTTCCATTCAAAGCCGCTTTCAGAAGTATTAGCAAACACCCAAGCCTTAGTTGATGAGAAGGCCCTTTCGAGTCTAGGAAGGGCTTCTTAACCCTTGGGAAACATTTAAGCAAACTTTTAAAATAAAATTATCTTTTCATTTCTATTATACATTTTCAAAAAACAAAAAATATATCCAACAAACCTAAAATTATATGCACGAGCATCTTTTATATAATTTTAGGAAAAATTATCTATTACTCCTACTTTAGGAAACTAATTGTCTAAAATTGTATTAATATAAACTATTGACTCCTTAAGTATAATTTGACAAAGTATTTATCTTTTGGTCCTTTGCCATATGACAAAAGACCTGTTTGCATGGCACTTGATATTTGTTTTTTGAAAAAAGTAAATACCAACATTACTCTCACTTTTTTCTCTCTCTCTCCACCCTACAACCATCACCACCACCACCACTCCACCCGACCCCCACCCCACCCCCACCACCACCCCCACCACCACCATCGCCGCCACCACCACTACCACTACCACTACCACCACTACCACCACCATCCACCCACCACCAACACTTCCTACCACCAAATATTGGTGGTGCATGCCTTGCACAACCTTCTTTGCATGCCTCGCACACTTAGTGGTGTGTATGCCTTGCTCCACTACCAGTCCCCATCACTAACAGTTTGTGGTGAATCCTTGCACAACCTCGTATGATCGTCTTACAAAGTTGGTTGTCAAGGATGCACCACTCACTGTGGATGTCTTGCACCACCTAGTGTTACATCCTTGCACATTTTACGGTGCAACACTTGCACCACCACCTCCACCACCCACCCACCCATCACCATCACCATCACCATCAAATATTGGTGGTGCATGCCTTGCACAACCTTCTTTGTATGCCTTGCAGACTTAGTGCCGTACATGTTTTGCTCCACCCCCACCACCACCACCCCTATCCAACCACTACTACGACCACCCACCCCCCATCACCACCAACCCCCACAACCAACAATTTGTAATGAATCCTTGTACTTATAATTGCCTTGCAAAATTGGTTGTACAAAGATACATTACTAATTGTGCAGGGATGCACCACTCACTGTGCAAAGATGAACCACTCACTGTGGATGTCTTACACCACCTAGAGTGGCATTTTTACACATTTTACGGTGCAACGACCACCCACCCACCACCACCACCACCAACTCCCACAACCAACAATTTGTAATGAATCTTTGTACTTATGATTGCCTTGCAAAGTTGGTTGTACAAAGATACATTACTAATTGTACAGGGATGCACCACTCAATGTGCAAAGATGTACCATTCACTGTGGATGCCTTACACCACCTAGTGGGGCATTCTTACACATTTTACGGTGCACCTCCATTTATCAACATGCACGTTGTCTAAATCACTAGCCCCTCATAATAATTTTTTTTTCTTTTAGGACACTTTGATATGATCTGATGGGTCAAAGTAGATGGGACAATTGAGATTAGGGTTACTACAAGATGGCTTACTTGATAGATTCGATAGCGGTCTGAATGGTTCAATATATAAATAAAAATAAATAAATAAATAAAATTGGATTGATTGGACTGGTTGTACCAGCCGATCTCTACTAGTATCGGTTAGACCGGTCTAATCCAAAGCCTCACAATACAACAGTTATATTATGACTTTAGACCAGACCGATCTTAGCCAATCTCGATATGGACCGGACGGTATGAATTGGATTGGTTCGATCCTTAAAACCTTGCTTGGGTCGGGGATCATTCTAGTTCTGATTCGGATTGATAGTACCGTCTGGTACAAAAGATGGACCGGATATTAAAATTTCAAATTAAAAAAATTTGGACCAACGATACCGGACTGGTCCAAATGATACCATTCTAGACCGTCAAATTAACAAATTTGAAAGAAAAAAAACACCGGACTGGTACAACCAGTCCAATCAAGAACCTCACAATACAATTGCTTGTATTGTAGCTTGGTACCGGACCTGCCAGTACGGACTGGACCGGGTCAATCCTTTAAACCTTGGGCATACAACAGCCACGATCCGGCCCGGCATTGCCACACCGTGCCTTGCCTGGGGTTCCAATAACTTTGGCACATTGGCCACCCCTATTAGGGGGGTGTCCTACCGGCGTCCCAAAGGTATCTGTCTAGTTGGGACGTTTTCCAGTTCCATCAGTTTTACTACAGAACTGTTCTCAACTGGGTTATTCCCTCATTAATCCCAACATTGTAAGCAAGAACAGGCCGCAAAGATATGATCAAAATAACAATAACAATAAAGTTTTGCTGAGTCTGCTACAATGACTTTGAAGAACTTGAAACCACGAAACTAAATTAGAATACAGCCAAGATAAAAAAATGAAATTTCTTTCAATTATTTCTCATCCTAATTTTTACAAAATAAATTATGCATTTTGTTGTATCACCTGTTAATGTTGTGTTCTTTTTATATAGTCCAGTTCTTGGACTTGAATGAAAGCTTACAAATGAACAACCCATTGACATAGTATGTAGCTGTGTTATACCTCTTTCTGGGACAAGAACCAGACTTGGAGAGGATTATATCGGAGTCAATGTGACGACGAGTGCTCGTTCTGTTTCACTTTGGAGTCTCAACTGACTGCTGCCATGGCAGGAATTGGTTGGATACTAACAATATTATAACAGCGGCTACAGAGCGTGGGGTGCTCAGGAAAAGAACCAACTTGAGGTGAGTAGTTCCAGCATCTCTCACATTTCAAACCCTCGGCACGAGACACTCCGATCCAAACTCCGTTCTTCCCTTCAATGAGATAATCTCCCGTGCATGGAATACTTTCAATCAGCTCATTCTCCAAAGAAGATAGAATTTCAACCTGCAAGTCACCATTTTAGTTATGGACCAGAACTTAATAATAATGGTCGAAGTGCGGTAATATAGTGTGATATGAGCAGCTACCGGAGTTGTACCACAATTCCTTAAACACCACTTGGTGTATTCACTGCACATAATTCTGAATTGAGAATAAAATGGAGTTCATGACTTGTGACAATGTTTACTGAAAGCTACCTTGGGTGTCCAGACTTGACCTTCCTGTGCACCATTTGGCATAGTGTTTAAACTCGGTATCGGATCAGGGATCATCCCGGTCCGATACCGAGTTGGATCGCCGATCTAACTCTTGATCAGCCGATCCAAACATGGCAAAAAAAATTTTATTTAAAAATCAATTTTTTGAGGGGTGTCGGAAGATCCATATTGGATATAGATCATCTGATCTGACAAACCAAGTCAGGTCGTTCGAGTCAGATCGTCTGGATCCGACGACCTGACTCGGCTTCAGACCTAGTCAAATAACTTTAGCAATTTTCGGGATCGGCTTGGGATTGTGACTCGTCCCAAGCCAATCCCGAGTTCTATCGAGTCGGATGGGCCGATACTTAACATCATGCCATTTGGGGCATTCACTTTTCGATCTGATTGTGCTCTAAGCAACTAATTGATGAAAACACCAACCAACAATCAGCTGCAGGAATCGTTCTAGTAACTAGGCTTGGGCTGTGGTAATAAGAGGTCTCCAGGGAAAGTTAAGGTTTGCATTAATCCAGATAGATAACAAGCAACTCTATCCTAATGGTGCATTGCACCGCTTAGCATTGTTAAATAGATGTGGCAGAAAAAATTGCATACCTGAGATGTTATAAGTATTCGATTCAATGTGTCTGCATCGTGGCTGGCTGCACACATACCATGTAATCTTGAGGCCAGGTTGGCGTCAGCAATGTAGAGATACACTTTTGCGTCTAAGCTGGAACCAATTAACCTGCCCGTGCGAGCATTCTCTAAAACTTTATTTACTTCAGTTCGCAGCTGGTAAAAAATGCTCAACTTAGAAATGAATCATAACATTGTAAAAAGAGATCAAACTGTAGATAATATCCATCACATTTTAGTGTGATACATAAGTCGTCTCAAATACAAAGATGAGGAGTATAAAGTAAAAGTTGCGTTTATTTGATTTTGTCCTACTTATAATAACACGCAAAATCAGAAACCACTTTCCACCAGCACCATATAAGTTTGAAATTGCAGAATATGAATCACTTTAAGAAACCAGTCATAAATATATCTAATCACTTGTTCTAACACGACTTTTTCCCCTAGATTTTTTAAAATTAGAAAAGATATAAATTTCTTATGGTAGATGTTTTAAGCATGGTTTTAAATTTTCCTGATATTTAGCGATCTTTTTTCCTTTTCAAATGGTAAGAAATGTTCCTTGATTGATTATTTCCCTTGTCTGAAATTAAAAATTTGTATCGTTTTTTATGGGAAATATTATGACGAAGCAAAATTCCTCCACTCAGAAAGGTGCAAAACTTTCCTTGAACATGAAGTTTAAAACCATGGGATTAGGAGCAAGACATCTTGCAAGAAATTCCTTTTTGCTTTTCTAACAAAATAATTGAATGAATATTGAAAATTTCAGGAGATTTATTGTTTACAATTAGTTTCTTTGTTTTATTAAATGGATCTTCCACATAAAATCCAATGTGAGATAAAGCTTAAATCTACAAAGACAATCCTCGACAACGGAATTTGAGATTATGCCTAAATATATAAACAACAAACTTGTTTCTTTCTTTTTTTTTCTTTTTAACAAGTATACAGAAGCAGACATGCTTATGAGTTCTTGAGAGACAGTAATATTGCTTATGAGACCATGCCTTGGTAAAAATATTACCTCAAGAACTGTCCCCCACAAGTAAATGTCGTCATCAGGCAATGCAAGCCATCTTTCATTTAAAGCTGGCCACTTTGACTCGACTACAAATTTAGCAGTGGAACCATCCCCGATAGTATGCTCAAAGGGAAGATTTTGCCATACATCCTCGGCCAGATGAGGCAATATTGGAGCAATTAGCCTCACAATAGCAAGGAGATGTGCTGCAAGGACTGTTTGACAACTTCTCCTAGTGAAACTCACTGTACCCCTGAAACAACCACGTATGTGAGCATTCATATAAATCCTAGGGCGAAATCTTCTGAATGAATAAATTTTTGGACAATATCATGAATTATGTCACTGTTCCCAACAATACAAGTCAACTTTCCAACTTCAGAAACTAAAAAGAAAATGTAAAAATTTCTTTTTGGACTGAAAATAGACATTTCCTTGGGAGGTACAGATTCTCTTTTAACCAAAATAACTTGTCAGCATAAATAAAAATCCTAGCGCGAAAACTCTTGAATGAATATAATTTTGGATCATGAATTCTGTCAGTCACTGTTTCCAACACTAAAAGTCAACTTTCCAACTGCAGAAACTAAAAAGAAAAAGTAAAAATTTCTCTTTGGACTGAAAATAGACAATTCCTTGGGAAGCACAGATTCTCTTTTACCCAAAATAACATTATCCATGAGGACTTGTGATAACATATTTAACTGGCTATGGGAAGGAGTTGGTCTGATCAATTAGAAATATAAGAAGAAATAACTCACCCTCGTGAGCTGTATACAATTTTTTCCTATTGCTGATCAATAGCAGCTCTATAAATAGGATGTATCTAAAGGAGGCCAAGAACGACCTACGAGTAGAGTGTTCCATGGTTGATAATCCCCATCAAATGAGAGGTTACGATATAAAGCATGCAATCCATGGCCCTGCAACTCCTGTGTGCCAAACCATGCTAATGGAATTGAAAGGACCCTATATAAAGTGTACCAAAAGAAAAAAAAACAAAGTGAAAATGCCACTAAGATCATTCACAAAGAAAATCGAGGAAAAACAAAACTTTGTGGCCCAGACCTTTTTTTTTTTTGTTAAATATTGTCTCACTCTGTTCCACGTGACAGCCTAGACTCAGTCTTCAATTGAAAAAGTTTGTGCTACTTAATTAACTTATAAAAGAATATAAGACAATCTTCATATATGATGTCAATAAGTGCAATATGGAAATGTGCCTACAATATAATAACTCAATATCTCAACAATTTTGTGGGCTCCTTGAGAGAAAAATGAAAATACTAGAATTCAAAATGATCTTCACTATATTTGTAACACATGAAAGTGAGAGAAAGGAATGGCTAAAACTTATAACGAATTTAGAGTTAAGAAAGGATTACCCAACATAAAGTCGATCTTTAGCAACATCAAAATAGAAATTTGAAAGATCTACAATGGCAAACCGTTGTATAATCTGAAATAGAAAAAATATTGTATTTAGATATACAAAAAAAAAATTAATAAATGGAAACTAGACAACCATCCCAAGTACAAAAAATTTCTCAGTTAAATGAATGAAATAATTAATTTGTCACAAGGTATCAACCAGTAAGAACTTAAAACGCATCCATAAGACTTTCTTATCAATCAAAGAAAATAAAAGTACAGACAGGTTTTAGGACCTGATTTTAGTTGACTACTAGTTTTACACAATCTCTACATATTAGGGCACTATGATTTGCATTGATAATCATAAATTCACAATGGAACGATGAATTTTGTGGCCTTTTCTATTTGATTTTCATTTCATGGTTCACGAGAACACTTGATGCTTGAGAGTTCTTATATAACTAACAGAAAATTGAGTGCTAGTAGTGCTACAAATAATTTTGTGCACGTCTTATATATGCAACCTTTTCCTTTCTTAATAAGAATCTTCATTACAATGGAAGATCTTCTGTATACCAGAAACAAGTATTAGTTATCTACAGTTAATTTGATAAAAGCAATAGTCACAGATTAGTGCATTTTAGCTGTGTTCTTGCTAAACTGTATTGTCAGCAATCATTAGAATTTCGCTTAAGTGTATTGTATATTTTCAGACCCTTCTATTAGATGATAAAGAAGAAAGCATAATACTATTCAAATTGAACATTCTCTCATAAATATATTTCATCATTTTTCTCTTTTGCTGATTAATGAAGCTTTATTTGGAAAAGAGAACGCAAAATGTACAAGACAGATGGCAGGATCACAGGACAGCCCTAACACCAAAGGAAAAGATAAAGAAAGAAAGAAAACCAAGAAAAAGGAACAAAGATGGGAAACACAGAAATGCACTCACTTCCAAAAAGAACTAGGCTTTCTCATACATCAATTCAATTGGAGGAGTTTCACTATAAACCGACTCTCCAGTTACCTCAATCTTAGCCAACAAATCAACAAGGTTTTTAGCCGATCTAGGCACTCTTGAGAACGAAACCTTCATCTCAAGTTTGACAAAAAAAAAAGTTCAAGGGCCATTGATAAAGCTAACCAGGCCCTATAAGCCAAACTCCAAGTCCGACTTTGAGTTCAACAATTGGCCAACAAAGAGATAATTGTAGACAAATCCTCCACCATAAGTAGCCACACCCAACGATTTTACCTCACAAAGAACCGCTATCACAATAAATAACTTAGCCTAACGGTATCACCTCACCAATGGGCCATAGAAAACAAGTAGAATGTGGCCATCGTGATCTCAGGAGACCTCACCAATCCCTAAGAGACAGGATTCTCCCTCGAGCATCCGTCACAATAATGACCCCAGTCCCCACAAGTTGTCAAGCCATCTCTACTCTCTCCACTTTGCCCTCCACTCCCTGAAGAAATTGGCTACTAATAACCCTGAACTCCACTCTGGCACTTACCCTTTTGGGCCATCATAAGCATCACTTTCTCTATGATAGAAAAGGTCCTTGAACTCACATCCTTGAGCCTCCTCTTGTTCCACACCTCCAAACATAGTGTAAAGGATCGGACCAGGACGATCCCCGAGTTGGATCCGATACACAATTAAACCTCAATTTAATGACTCGGTCCGATCCCGAGACGGATAGGGTGATCCAACTCGGGATCAGCGATCCGGATCGTCCGAGTCAGACCGAGTTGAGTATTTCAAAAAAAACAATTAATTAATTTTGGATCGTCCCATCCCGTCCGATCCCTGAGTTGATACTGAGTTCAAACACCATGCCTCCAAATGCTCCAAAAATAACATAAACAATAAAGCGCACAAGATTCTTCCTTTGTCCTTATCCCGGGAATCCTCCACTTGAAAAGCATCTTGGTTACAAAAGTTGGCATAAGCATAACTTGGTCAACACCCAAAGTATGTAAGATGGCTCCAAATCTCACATGCAACTATACAATGGAGGAACAGATGGTCCACTGCCTACTCCTAACACAAGCACATGATGCAAACCTAAGGAGATAGGATCATGAATTTCCTCTCTTTATAGATTGTCGGTAACATTTATAATGACTGCATGCCAAAAGCTCTTGTCTTCAACACTAAACGTCTAAAGTTATGTTACAAGGAGGCAGAATCCTAGCCATTGTATTCCCAAATTTAAGGCTCCTTAGTTCCAAGCTTGTACACTGCTTTCCAGTTCACCAAGTGATCCTTCCTAGCCTCCCATCCCTTCCCATGAGAAATTCCTCTAAATTTTTACAATTCCATTGGCAATTCTAACACCCATCTTAAACAAGGACATGAAGTAAAGTAGAGGGTCAGCAAGAGAAGCCTTGATAAGAGATGCACCATTAATGACAGGTAGTTCCTCTTCTATCTAGCTAATATCTAACCATTCTTTCTATAGAGGGTCTCAATAATTGGAGCTACAGGGATTGTCACCTAACAGGAGATCAAGGAACTTCAGGTGAAGATTCACTATCCTATTTTTTTTTTTTTTTGGATCAGCAGAGGTACTTGTATATATCAAGAGAGCAAAAAAACCATAGCAGTACACAGATGGTGTGCCACAAAGGCAAGCCAAAAAGAGATGACAGAAAGAAGATGAAACCAAAAAGATACAGCCCAGATCAAGCAAGTATAGAAACACAGACACGGCACAAGCCTAGCTCCAGAATTTCTCAGTCGTCAAGCCTTCACACACCGCAGACCCTGAGGCCCAGAAGTGAATTAGTAGCTTAGTTTTTGTGATAATCTTCAAAACATCCTTTTCCACTCTTTCAAAAATCCTAACATTTCTCTCCTTCCATAAAATCTAAGCGATTGCTGCCGGGCAGAGGTACCATCTGATACTTTTAATGTCTTTGCTTCTTCCAACAGACCACCATGCTTCCACCATAGAACTGAAGCTACTTGGGGCCACCCAAGGGATGCCAAAGAATTGAATAAACCATTCCCAAACTTGAGACGGCCGGTTTGACATGGATGCCAAGACACTAATAGTCAACTTATATTAAGCCCTGAAACCATATGAAAAACTTCAACACACTTGGCCCAAAAGATTTGCTCCCTTTCAACTTCAGGAAATAGACCAATTACTAGATTCAACCGCACACTGAACCCTTTAACCAAACCCTCCTTTTCCATATTCCTAATAAGCTTACTCAAGACATCCCCAAGCAAGGTAGAGAGAACAATGACGCAATCCCCTTTAATCAAACAAACCCCTTAAAGCTTCATTGACAAAAGAAGAGAAAAAAACTTTCCTCACACATCCTCTAATCTAACCTCTCCATTGTACCCCAAGTCTATCCACTTCATAGTTGCATCCAGAAAATCCTAATCAACTCTATCATATGCCTTTTCAATGCCTGCCTTACACATCACCCTCACTAATCCAGACTTAATCGTATCTTTCATGTAATCATTGCCAATCAAAAAGTTGTATACGATATGCCAACCATGAATGCAGGTGCTCTGATTATTCACAACCATAGAACTAATGACCTACTTAAGCCTGAGATATAGATTTTAGTAATGACTTCATATAGGCTAGTGGTCAGACTATGTGTCTAAAAATATAATCTTTCTCACTCCTTTATCTTAGGAATGATTACCAAAAAAGTTGCACTTGTTAACCACCCCGTTTCAGTGATCTCGTTGAAGACCACCACCAAGTCACCTTTAATAATCTCCCAATACTCTTAAATGGAGGCCATTATGAATCCCTTGGGGCCCGAGCTTCCCTATCGCTTTTTAATCTCCTAATCAAACTCCCTTTCCAAGCATTTAGCTTGGTCCCCTGACAGCCTGTCATCCCCAAACATCGAGTTCTGAAGAGGACCTCCTTAGCTGACTTATGAAAGGAAAAAAAAGCCCCATATCCTCTATTAAATTTGCATCAACTAAGAGAACTCTTCTCCCATTCGCAGTTTTGTGCAAGAATCTCATGTTCCTGTCTACTTCCTTTATTCAAATTCCTAGTCTCCTCAATCTGATCCAAATTCTCAATCTCGCTTAAGGTGGAATTCTTCTTTTCTTTATTGGACACTACTGACACCAAGTTTAATAATTTTCATGGTATCGCAACTCCAAATTCATGCATAATGAACATCTTGTTCACTTATTCTCCTAGGTCAGTTAATAGTTTGCTTTACATTTTAGCCAACAGCGGGGTTCTAGGGAGTCAATGTTTATGAGCATCCCTGCAGAGGACTTGTTAGTGTAGGAGGGGTTTTTCTTGGTCTTCGGGTTTGTTTCTTTTATGTTTCTCATTGTGGTCAGGGTGGGTCTAGGGATTGTTATCTATGCTTGTTTCTTTGGTTTGGTTTTTCTCTTCGCTCATTAAACCAGCTTTGGCTGGTCTTGTATCACTTTCTTCTTCTCTAATGGAACTTCATTATTTATCAAGAAAAAGGACATAATTCCTAGTTTAGAAAGCTATTTATGGAGAACATGCATGATCAAACAGATATCATCACCCCTGGACGATTATCTTGACTGGCTCAAAAGCAGTTGATACATGTACTCTAAATATGACATCATAGAAAAATATGGAATTTGCAAAGTCTGAAGTCAGCAATTTAATCAAGAAATAACTCCAGAAAAAACAATTAAAAATATTGAGATCTCAATTGCAAAAAAGATATGGTAAACCAAAATTTTCCAATTTGGTCCCTCTCAGAGATGCAACCACCTTTTTTGTTTATAAATTTTTTAGTACCATCGGTTTCTTCTTTTTTCCTCTTGAACTTATTCCATTTATCAGATCACAAGGACTTCTTATTCTCAGTTGTATTACATAGAGGAAATCATTTCCTGCTTTAACTGTTTCTGCTGCAGAAGTGTGAACCTCAAATATTCTTCTCATATATCAAACAATGAGATTAGAAAATCATATTACCTGAAATATCTTATAGAACTGATAGTTTTCATAGCTCTCTCTAACATTAGTCACGACATTTTCAAGTTGGAATAGTGCATGCCGGTCTATCATGGGAAGATCACTGTACGGAATAGCATTCTCTGGCTGCAAATGAAACAAATAACAAAATAAGCATAAGAAGCAGATATATGTAGAAAAGGCTATTCAATAAAACATCCAAGGGATAACCTATAAATTGAAAAGCTGAAGGCAACATACAAATGCGTCTTATTGCAAATGTGTTTTATAGCTGAAAGCAACCTATAGGCTTGGTTTTCTATTGCAAGATGCGTCTCAATGCAACGTGGATGGCAGAAGTGGCCAATCTAGACCCATCCAAAAGGTTAGGGACCCTCTGGACTGGCCACATGAACAGTGCCTCCATTCCCATCAACCTGTAATACTCTTACCAAGCCTTTTATATGTAAAAGGTAGGCAGTGAATTTTCTTCTTAGAAATTTTTAAGGTAAGAAAGAATCAAAGACAAAGGAGTGTATAAGAATCATGACGAGGCCCCTTGGGCTAAATTTTGGCATGGTATCCACTATCCACTTACCCATAACAAATTACAACAACGTCAACAAGAAAAGTTCCTTATAGTCACCTCCCTAGTCTTGGCTTTACATGTCAAAACCATCTTCTTCCTCTATCCAAATCTATCAAAACCCATATCTTTGGTCAGATTATTTGCATTTAAATTATTTCTGATCAACTCCATCCATGTTCTTTTTTGTCTTCCTCTCACCCTCTTAGATCCTTAAGTATGCTCCTCACCTAGCACCTTCTAATAGTCACCTCCCTAGTCTTCGCTTTACATGTCAAAACCATCTTAATCTACTTTCCTTTGCCTTATATCCTATTTGGACAACTTCTGGACACTCTTGGATATGTGCATTCATTACCTTATTTTTCTTCTTCTTCCCACACATCCATATCATCATCCTAGTCTCTGCAACGTTCGTCCTATGAAAATTTCTGTTCTTTGTAGCCCAAATTCTGCTCCATATATCATACCTTATTCGTAATAAATTGTATATGAATTATACTTTTAACTCGTTTTATTTTCCATTCTCTTTATAGTCACTTCCCTAGTCTTTGCTTTACATATAAATCAAATGCAAGTTATGCTCTTACAAAGAACATTATACAATTTAAAAATAGTTATAATTATTCATGGTAATGTGGCACAGGAGTGCTTCATTTGGAAATGGGGTCTTCCCTTAAGGGTGGCATTCTTTGTTTGGGTGGGCCTAAAGGATAAACTTCTCACGATCAACAACTTGAAAAGTAGAGGTTGAAGTATGCCTAATCGACGTGTCATGTGTAAAGGGGAAGACGAGACTGCTGATCATTTGTTCGTGCACTGTGTTGTGGCTTCAAGGTGCTGGTTTGCTATTAGTGGCAAGTTCAATCTTAGCTGGATGCCTTCTGTTCACCTTAAAGATGTTTTAATTGAATGGGGAAGAAGGAAGATGAAGTGCAGGAAAAGTATTCTCTGGAATTTGAGCTCAGGTGCAATCATCTGGACCATATGGAAAGAGAGAAATGAGAGAATGTTTTAAGGGAAGGAGGCTCAAGTGGAGTTTGTGGTGAGACGAGTGTTTTCTACATTATTTTTCTGGGCTTCGGGGAAAACAGATTTAGGGGACATCTCCTTTTCTGAGTTTGTTTCAGGGACCAATGGCTTTTGGTATGGCTCCTAAAGTTTTCTAAGGGGGATTGCGTATACTGTTAGCGTACAATGTATAGCCACAAGTATCTTTTGTAACTATTCTAACTTTACTTATAATATAATCACACCTTACTTATCAAAAAAAATAACAAAATAAGACGTATTATTAACAATATAACAATGTTAACTTAATTCATATGTATCTATATATACATGCACACAAATGGACAGGTGCCTTGGACTTCGAGATACTTTAAAATATGCCGCTCTTGCTCTGTGTTATGTGCACAGATACGAACCCTCACAACAGTTGAGGGTAATGTGCAAAAACTTGGGTTCATAGTTGCAAAACGCTTAGGATGATGAGGTTAGGTGTTAGACCTGCCTGTCACTTAAGCACTCATTCAGGAAAACAAATTTATATAACTTTATCATCAATTTAAACCATGACAAATAAAATCGTAAAGATAATTTTGCAATAAAAGTATAACTAATATGCTAATAAAGATTATGCGGGTCATAAACTAATACAATTACATAAATAACGTATTATATCATTAGTAAGAATAAGTTAATATATTTTACCGATCAAAAAAAAAAAAGAATAAGTTAATATAAATTACATAATTATACTAGCAATGAGTGAAGTACATTTCAATTACATAATTGTTAACATACTTGTATATTGTATAGTTCAACTTAGTATAAAGGATAAATCATAAAAATAATATTTTCAATAAAAAGTTGTGAATAATAGCTATCAAATTTATATAAACTATGTAAACTTTGAATTAATATTAATTATGCTAAGAATTATAGTTACTAGTATAACATATTACACATAAAGATATTATTAGTAAGAAGTAATCAGTTATTCGTAAACTAAAATAGTGCCTCATCATTCATACAATTTTGTATTGTATAGTTCTAATTAGTATAAAATATAAATCATGTAAAAGTATTGTTATCATTATTAATTATCAGTTATTGAGTAATAAATTAATATAAATAATACACTATATTAGTAATTATAAGAAACCTTGACAATACTAACACTAATCAAATAATGCAAAAATTTATAAAACCTGAGTCAAACCAAACATCCATAGTATCAGTTCCCTTTTGATACTCAGACGCTTTATTGCGATATTTATCTGGGAGTAGTTCCTCAACCGTCATGTACCACCATGCGTCACTTCCCTTTTGGGATACTATACCTGCCAAATGAAATAACCAGACAGAATTAATACTCAAACAATAGAATATAAAACTTTTGCAGTATCAAACACACACACAAAAATGTAGGATAAGAAAATAGGCATACAAGTTAAAATATCAATAACCAAAAAAAAAAATGAGCATAGAATTTATGATGCTAAGATTTTTAGAAAGAAAAAGGCCTCATATTAAACTAAAGGATAAGGAAGAAACACAACATAATCAGAAATATAGAATGCAATCAGTGTTTCAAAAGGTCTCTTACACTTGATATGATCAATGGTCTCTTCATTCATCAACGGTTCCTTTGAATGTAGATGATAAAAAACTGGAATAGGAACACCCCAGGTCCTTTGCCGTGAAATACACCAATCAAAGCGACTAGATGTCATTGCAGAAATTCTGTTTTGTGCCTGTAAAATATTCATATACTTGAACATGATAGTAAGATAGCACCAAAAATAGGAAGAAAACAGTCTACAGAACAGGATAGGTAAAACCAAACAATTGCATCACCAAGTAAGATAAGAAAAGGATTGATTAATAGTGGTTTCTTCAACGCTCGTACATCAGCTTCTACTATAATTTTACAACATAGCTTGAAGACTGTGATCTTCAAGAAGAGAACAGGCTCCAATGAACCAGAAGGTAGGTGAAGAAGCCCCAAACATACTGAGAGAAAGGACAGGGGATTAACAAGTGATTGGCATTATTCTCTATCTCTAATCACCATAAAAATCTATTTGGGATTATCAATCCCCAATAAATCAAGAGATCAACAATAAGAATTCCATCAACCTCTGCTATCCATGAAAAACAGCCACCCTAAGAGGAACAAAACTACAGAAAAAGTCAAGCATGTCAAGATCCTGTGGCAATGTAGTGATGTATAAAAGGATTTAATCAAAGAAACATTCCTTAGGACCCAGGTGTCATGTCTGCTGCTCCACTGCATTCTCTAAGAATATAAGGCCCGTAAGTGTTACATCAAATGTGCACTCTTCAATCTCCCTATCTAGAAAATTCCTTTTAAAAAGATGACACCATGTAGTTCTCATCACCCGCCTGGTAAACTAATGGTTGATTGAAAAGTATCTAAGAATCACGAACCAATACATTCTAGGCGAAATATGCACACAGGGTCCACCGCATACTAATCATCTTCCCAGTAATGAATCGCATCTCCATTACCCACTTCGAATCACGTCTAGAAATGAATCTTCATAAGCTTTCATAATTACTTTTGTAACACTGACCCCATAAGAAAGCCCAACCTCCTAGAGTCCCAATCTAGTCCTCTAGTTCCACATTTGTAACAAGACCACCCTCTCCGAAGAGTTGATTATCTATAACCACTTACCAAGGATAGCCTTATTCATCAATTTGACTTTTCTGAACTCAAGACCACCTCTAGTGTTTGGCCCACAAACCTGGCTTTGTTTAACAAGATGAAATTTCGTCTTCGCTGCCCTCCATCCCCATAAAAAGTCTCATCGGATGTTCTCAATCCTCCTTGTGGCAGATAGTAGTTTGGATAGTGACATGTAATAAATGGGTAGACTCTATAACATGTTTTGGTTTTCTCAATCCTTTTTCGATTTTCTCAGTTTCTTTTTCCATTTTTAAAAATATCAAGTTAATTCATTTCTGATTGGTAACAGTGACTTTGTATTTGTATTTTTTTTTTTTTTTTGATCAATAAAGGTAAAATTATATTAAAAAGGCCCAAAGGTCAAAACTATACAAAAAAGTATAATACAGTATGTATGCCACAAACAAAACTATACAAGAAGACTATTCAGGAACATCCCATTTCTGACCCCAATACCTATCAAACTCACTAAATAAACACC
>JAUPMG010000006.1:15940706-15962784 GCA_031762675.1 Pachysandra terminalis
CAGGAATAGTCCATGGAGTTGTAGTCCATATGGCCAAGGACATATCTGGAAGAAACTCCTCTAATAAGCCACACGAACTTGGAGGTTCACTAACTAATCTGAATATAGCATATATGCTCTTTGAAATGTGCCCCTCAGGATACTGCAGAGAAATTTACAGGTAATTAGCGAAGAGCGGTGTAAGAGCCAGGTTAATGGTGAAACAAAGAAGAAGCAAAAAAGTAGCATGCTTGTTGTTTCAGCACTCAAAACATATTCTGTTGAGGGATTTGTTAGTTGTAATAAAAGCAACCCCGAAAAACAATCATCTGATATTTGCAACTCATCTGTAAATTCATCACAAACTGTTAAGAAAGAAAGATAAACGAGATGAAGAAGAAATCAAGCACACACAAGACACAGATTTATGTGGTTCGGCAAATAGTGCCTACGTCCACGGATGCACACATGATTTTACTGTTCTCCAAAGCTCAGAAAAAATGTGTTATAAAGAGCAGCCACGAAAGTATGATAAATACTCTGTAATTAGGGCTAAACATAATAGAAGTGAAATTAATATTGTACCCCTAGACCCCAAAAAAAATCGAGGCGGGGCTCCGCCCAGGAACACCCCCCCCCCTTTCGGGTAGGGGGCGCAACCCCCGCAAGCTCAGTGCTGAGCTCGACCGGCGAAGTTGGTGGCTGGATCATCAGACTTCCCGAATACCTCAGTAGCATCAGTTGTTGGAAAATACTTTAAAAAGTCAGTTTCAGGCAACATTTCAAGCTTCAACTCCGCGTGAAAAAGAAATTTGGAAATACCTACTACAGAAATTTCTGTTTTCAGAAACATTGCGTGAACACTATGGAAACAGAAATAAATATACACTAATTAAAAAAAAGAAAAGCATTAATCATAAATTTATGTAGAAGTATAAACAACCATATGAGAGAGAGAGAGAGAGGAGGGGGATCCTGATATGAAGGAAGAAATTGCTCAAACATTCCCAATCTAGGGAAGAACAATAAAATATACCTGGAAATAATGCTTATACTATTACAAGTGTCCCTCAGTCCATTTATGTTTCTATGTCAAGTTACCATTAGTTTCAAGATAATGAATTTAAGATTTTCTTTTTCTACTCTGATCATTACAGATTATGTACCCTCCTAGACTTAGTAGGGACCTTTCATAGACCATTGCTCCATCAATCTTTATGGACAGCTGCCTCATATAACCTAGGATTTCCATTTCAATGCTATAGTTTAAATCGCAAAACTAAACATGCCGAGAATTGCAAGTTAACAGAAAAATAAGAAGATGGAGGAGGACGATAAGAAGTAAAGAACAGTGGGTGACAGGGCTGCAATCTGCCTTTGGCTTGACAACTGGAATGCCACTTCTTCAGTTCTCCCTTCGTAGCCCATTCCCATACCTCTTCCTATTGTATTGTATAGGGAGATACCGTGAGGAACATCTAGAGAGGAGCACTAGCTTCAATCTTACACCTTTTTACATGGATCCTTGAATGGCTGGGAAGTCATCACCTTTGCCAATCTGCTAGCCCACGTTTAGTCAGTTTCCTTATTAGGCCATGGATATGATCAGAAAGGCTCACTTTCTGTTATTTCTTTTTTGTTGCATTATTATCTCCCAGCCTTCCCTCCTGTTAGCCTAATTTGGAAGAACTATGTGCCCAGAAGATGATGTTCTCCATGCTGCAGTCAGCTGTGTGGAATAAGATTTTCATTGCTTGTGGGTGGACGATTCCTAACAAATTTTTGCTTTGCAAGGAAGCTTCAAAGTCAGTAGTCACCTTTGAGCTTTGGTCGTCTCTCCCAGCCTCTCTTAATGACACTGTAGTTAGCATGTATGTCCATTAAGGAGGGAATCCTAACTCTTCTAGAACATGATTCCACTTTCCATTTGCTGGGAGATATAAAAGGAAACGAATTACATATTTTTTGATCGCAGAGAGACCAACAAGGAAGAAGTTTGAATCATGCTCTTGGTTTGTGATCTCAGTGGCTGTCAGTTTTGAAGAATTTTAGGGAATCTGCTCCCTCTTTAAATCTATTGGATAGGGGTTCCACATTTATTAATTACAGTTTCCGTTTTGTTCTTGTACCGCTTGCCGTGGCTAGCTGTTTGTACAATTGTACTATCCTTTTGTAAAGCCATAGCATAACTTTTAGTAAATTCAATTACTACAGACAAGTTGTACTCAAACAGATAAGAATCCAAGTTTCTGTTTAAATATTACATGACTGCATATTGTGGTGAGTTTTATCTATGTTATTACTTTTTTTTTATAAACAAAGATGATTATATTAGAGAAAGAAAGAATGTACAGTATCTTAGTCATTACTTAGAAGAACCCTAAATGTGATAACTAAAAACAATAAAGCTATAATAGGAGATACTGTTATTACTTGGAAGAACCCTAAACTTGGTAACTAAAAAAAAGCTACAATAGGAGATACTGTTACTTTCCAGTATTCAAACAGCCAAAAAACTTCCATTTCACAAACCATAACACACTCAAACTTCAAACCAACTCCTATAATAGCAACAATCATTACGGTAATATCTACAGATAGAGTTTAGGGAAAGCAGTACAACCAACCAAAAAAGAAATTTTACCTCCAACTCAGCCTCTGCAAGTGCAGTACGTGAGGATGGACTCCAGTGGACTGGCTTTCTGCCTCTAAAGATGAACCCTTGAATGGCCATCTGTCCAAACACTTCAATCTGATATATTACACAAATTCATACAGAAATTTCTAAGTAAACCAGGAACGGTATTCCCTTGGAATAAATCAAAATGGATTGTGTATGGCACATTATTCCCTTCAACTATTCATGTGTGTGTGTGTGTGTGTGTGTGTGTGTGTATAGTCCAGGTATGGCATAAATCCAAATCGTATTGAGCAAAAGAGATCATAGAAGTCAATAGAAACCATTAGATTCATGCTTGTAAAGAAAGTGTACTATTAGCATAGAACATGATTTGAAGTTGGTGGAAGGGTTCCATTTAAGTTCTTCTAACTTTTAATTATAAGTTCCATATAATATTTCAAACATCTGATCAAGAAGGAAAAAGAAGAGCAAGAACAATAGAAGCTGAAGAAAAAGCTGTACCAGATACCTGAGCAGCTTCATATTCCGGATCAAGAGTTAAATAAGGATTATTCCAGTCCCCCCATACTCCATAGCGCTGTATGTTTTCAAGGTAAGAGACTTAATGTTAGAAATGTTTTCCTTAACAAAGTTTAGACATTCATTTGTAACAGAATATCAACATGTTAAGCTTTATCTCCATGTGGTAAATCATAGTAAAAGGTTATCAACAATGGATATCAGAAGATAACTTAATATTGAACATTTCGATAAAAATCCATGCCATGTAAATTCTAAAAGCATATAAGATTTTGATATGACCTTAAATGATTTTATCTGATTTTTAACAGTCTCTTTTGCAAATTTGGCTGCTTTTGCTCTCAACTTCAATGGAGTGAGCTCCTTTCTAGCATCTTCATCCATCGACTGCAGAACTGAAATATTTCGCTGTGTAGAATTACTGAAAATATGAATTGATTGGAAAATAGGAACCATTCAGAACTTGAAAAGTTTATAATATGGCCCCCTTTTCCGGTTGTGCTAAAATTGCAAAGTGAACACTTGGATAATGACTAAAATGACAGCAAATATCTATTAAAAGAAATAATATTATTGGCCTACTACGAGATACTATTATCAATATATTTGTGAAAGTTCATCCAAGAGGCTTTACAACCTATCCCAGAGCATAGACTAGCGGTTCTTAGACCTTTTCCTCACTCCATAGGTGAAAAACCCATTTGGGCAATGAAGTTGAAAACTCTAAAAGATGACATCAAATCTGAAATAATAAAGTGTTTGGTAACATCCAAGGTTTTAAATTTAAATTTCAAGGGAAATTTCACTTCAGAATAGGAAATTTTCGCTTCTCTGCAATATTTCCCTTAAGTTATACAGAAGGGAAATATCAATGTAAAGGAAATTACATTGCCCTTTCAAAAGAGAACCTTTTGGGAAGTGGAAATTTAAAACCATGGTAACAATGTTTTGAAGAAAAGGGAGATTCTTGAGAGTAGAAATTTTTTTATGGTTTATTTGAAAACAGACAACTTACCGAGGCTAAAGACAATACCAAGTACTTCCACATGTGTGCTAATGCCAGGAGAAGAAGCAATTGCATTTCCAGGTTATGCATTGATAATGTCTTCTTGGAGGAATAGCAAGATCTGGTGCTGCAATGAACTTTTATGAGAGGTTGTACTCCATGGAGTAATCTTACCTTGGACGGGTTAGAGTTCGTCCAGATTCACAATGCCTCAGTTAAGCGGTTACAGAGACTATAACCTATTGAGGAGGATGGGACACTGGGTAGTTTATGCTTTGAAAGAGTTGGAGGACGAATGGGGATAAGGCAGCTGGGAAGATGGTATTTCTGTGGTTTTCTATGTCATGTTGGGACTCTCTCAAGTGGGGTATTATGAGGGTCTTTGATGAATTTTCTGCTAAAGGTATCTGTGATGCTGGTTTTAATTCTACTTTTATTTCTCTTATTTTGATGTCTGAATAACTTGTTAACTAAGGTGTTAGCTAGGAGGTTGAAATTTGTTCTTTCTCAGGTAATTAGTGCCCACCAGGGTGCTTTTATGGGTGGTAAGAACATGGTTTGGAAATTTGGAATAGATACTGGTATTATCGCTACCAATACTGGTACATACCAGTAATCTACAAGGCCTATATCAACTGATACCTCATTTAACAATTGAAAATAAAAAATAAAAATCATTATACGAATCTACAATAATTATAAAAACCACTAACAATGTATAGTTCAATAGATAAAAGCACAAAATTAAACATATATATATATATATAGGCCATAAATTTAAAGTAGATCTGTTATTGTGCTGCAAACATGACATGTACGCTCTTTTGATTCAACTCTGTAGGTGCATGCACAAAAAAGTATATATAGGAAGACCATAAACAATAAGATTGTAAAACAAAATGAGAACATTCATAAATTACACCCAAAATCAGTGAAATCCTTTCAAATATAAATAATATTTCACCAAATAGTCCATACATGTAACTCATGTGTAGATCCATCAAAACTAACAAGAAACATAGCATTTAATTGATGGGGAAAAGAAATGACGGAAGAAAACATAAACTCAAAAGCAGTTTATCTCATATTAGCAGCACAGAAATAACCAGATGAATTAGGAACTGATACATAAACTAAGGAGACAAGTAATCCAAGCAATACTTGCCTTTCAACTCAATTGGTAGGCCATGGCAATCCCAACCAGGCACATAATGGACTTTATAATTTTGAAGAAGCTGCACAAAGAGAACAAGGAATAATCACCATATAAATCAGTTTCAAGGTTGTTACTATTGGCTAAAAAAAGTTTCGATTTAAACAAGTTATTATACTAAGAAATTAATCACAGAATTATATATATATCCTAAAAAAGGAAAAATATATATTAGTTGTACAATACTCAATTGCGCAGACACATATTCTAAAATCTAAACCACTAAGAATGAAACACTTAAATATAGTAGTTAACCAAGTTGAATTGAATATTCTAAATCTAAACCGTTACAAGCATCCCACTTATTTATTTTTAATTTTGTATTAGGAATTAATTTTATTATTTAGTATTTATTATTTATTTAAAAAAATTATAACTGAGGTACATCAAACACATGTTTCTCAGTTGATATATTCTAGTTTACTTTTTAAAAATTTGCATAGATGTAAAATGAAAATTGAAGCTTTTATATCTGCAAAAGTAGCCATCCCATATGGCATCTATCAATGGATGGTCTAGATCAATCGCATCATCCTTCCAAGTGAGAAAATATAGACAGGTCCGTCCAAAGAAAGGAAATGAACAAGCCAACTAGAAGAAATTTTCCCTCACACAAACACACACATATACGGATTTGAATATGTACACGTGCAACAGTGCACGAAACATAAGTGTCTCAGTTAGTGAGATGAGTAGTTTTAGCCTTTCAAGCGAGAGATGATAATAGTACAATTCTCATGTCCAAATAACTCTAATTTACTTTGACAGTCAGAAAATATTATATAAACAAAAACAATGAAACCTGAGCATAAACTGACCCAACTAGAGTTCGGCTACATAATTTAGACTCTGTAGGTTGGGATTGTGCACCTCAAATTGAGTCAGTTGTAGCTGTTGATCGCTATCAAGCAATAATAATGAAAACAGAAAACAGAAAATCAAGAATATACACACAGATATACGTGGTTCGGCATAGCCTACATCCACGGGAGAGAAGAAGTTTCAACTATGTCAAATAATGAATTAGGGTTACAACCAATACTCCTACCCGATATATGAAAGATCCCCAATATACACTTGTCATACCGCGGAGGCTCCGCCCCAAACAAGCCCCCCGCCCCCCGAACCTATGGTTCAACTCCGCCCCATGTGGCCCCTCAGGTACCTCCCTTTTGGATCTAGAGAGTAGAGACTAGTGGATATGAGCCACTATCTCTAACAGTAGCTTACAAGACTGTTTAGTTCTTAGAAATAGCTTGGATTGGCCCAACCTAGTCTAAGTTACCTGGTTACTGAGAAACAACTTATGGTGAAACGCATTTTGACCAAATTTCCCACATATGTACCTGAATAAAGTTTTTAACTTCAGATAGAGCCATCAAAAGTTAGTTACACTAATATGTGCATATGTGGAGTCTGATGAGTATAGGACTGGATTTAAACAAATGTATATCAAATGCAACCGAAACTATTGCATCTTTATTAAACAAGCTAATAGGATATAATCTCCCCACTATCCTACCCCACAGACAAGAATATGAAATATGAACTAAGAAGAGAAAATAACCTTGTACCGATTAATAATATCCTTCAAAATCTTATTCAACGCATGACCTATATGTAGATCGCCATTAGCATATGGTGGGCCATCATGAAGAATGAAGCTTCCCTGCCAAAGTAACTCCATGTCAAGTATAAGTTTATGTAACGACTAATAACAGACCATAGGCAACCTACAAAACCCACCCCATTATTCCTGCCAGCAACTCTGTTGAACAACTGATTATCATCCCATAATTTCTGAATTTCTGGCTCTCTTACTACGGAGTTTGCTCTCATTCCAAATGCTGTCTTAGGCAGATCAATTGTGTGCTTGTATCTTCCATCTACTTGCTTCATTCCTGTACAATCTCAATTACTTTGAGACATCAAAAAGAGTAACCTCACATTTATTTAACAGAAAAAAGGGGTGAATAACAAGAAATCCCTTTTATAATGAGTAGTCAAGCCAGTATATAACGTGATAAACTTTTCGAGCAAACATAGCACAAAACATACCTTCAGATGCTTTCTTTGCTGCCATTACAGGTCCACGAGATCTTCGCTTCAAAGCATAACCAGATTCTTCACAGGAATACGTTGAACAGTGCATTGTGCTTAAGAGAGGAAAGACTTTATCCAAAGATCTTCTTCTGAAATAAAATAAGCTAACAGCTGTAGTTTTGCTAAAAGCGGCGCAGGTTCTTTGTGATAAAACCTGAATATACAGCATACAATATATCAGTTGCAAGTAGCTGCATTTTTTTTCTTCTTGACAAGTAAATAGCTGAATATTGCAAAATTAGAATTATCAGAATGACATCTTAAGAATGTGCAATAATTTAGTCATCTTTTCCAAAAGATAAATAAATAAAATAAAGTTGCACCTAGCCGTATATTCCTTACATATATTAGTTGCAGAACAATGATGTCCTAAAAGTAGGGCTGTAAACGAGTCGAGCCAAGCAGGGTAAAACCTGGCTCGGGCTCATAAACCTTGAGTAAGGCTCGAGGCCGTTAAAAATATTAGGGCTCGGGATCGGCTCGGGATCGTTAAAAATATTAGGGCTCGGACTCGGCTCAGGCTCGTTGAAATAATTTGGGCTTAGGCTAGGCTCGCAAAAAACTCGGCCTGTAAAAGGTTCGGCTTGCAAAGAAGCCTAGCTTAATCCAAATGCATCAATATTATAGTTGACAATTGTTATTGTATAGAATATAATATATTAACATGTATGTTTCATATTTATATAAAATCTAAGAAATGGGAATATGGATGTATAACTTTATATACAAACCGAGCCAAGCCTACCTAAGCTCAGTTCAAGCTCGTTAAGATAATAAGCTTTTTTTGGGCTCAAGCTCGGCTCATATGAACCAAGCCCGAACCTGAGCCGAACTACTCGGCTTAGATGAGAGCCCTACCTAAAAGGCAACCTATTCATCTATTGTTTTAGCTCAGGTAAGCTGATGAGCGAATGCATTACATGGATCCATGCATACGAAAATTCTTTGGATACAAACATTACTTCTGAGCAAAGACAGGTCACTAGCAGAATGCCTCTTGCAAATTGATGATGCTTCACTGATTCTTGAAACAGATATTTTACTAAGATTAAGATTTCTGTTTTTTTTTTTTGATCAGTAAAAGTGATTTATATATTAACTATAGTATAATCTGTACAAGTATACATGGCTGTGAAAAAACATTCCCCTATATAAGTAGCAAATCATCTATCCCAAAAAATACCCCACTTGCAATTAAATTCTACAAATTTCATCTCTTCAAATAACTGTTTTTGAATTTTGTTTATATACTTAGCAAAGTCATAGTAGTAGTTTTTAAGATAACTGACTACAACTTCGCTGGAAGATTTCTTTGTGTCCACACAAGGTGCTTTCAGGTAACACATGTAAATGAATACTAACAAAGAACATAACCAAAAAAAAAAACTAAAATTTTTTAGCTTATGGTCTGGACTGCTTGATAATAAAGTCTGGTTCCCAAGGAGGAGATAGTAATTCATTGGTACAAATTTCTATGCAGAAGAGGGTCACAGGTGATTAACAACATTGGCAATGCTTTAATATGCAAAATGCCTAAACCTATTTCCACTTGGGCCTTCTCATTGTTGCCATACTTCATAAAACCCATACATAAATATGTGTGCATGCATAAACATCAAATATTGACAGATACATAATGAGAAGATTTGAGAAAAAAAATTGGTATTCTTACACAAGCTGCAGATGTGTTTTACAGAGCCAAAAATATTTCTATCAGTTTTGATGAAATACTATCAAAAAAAAAATATCATGGAAAAACCACTGTTGTGTATATATGGTGGCAAGTTGCCGTTAGTTGTAGCTGCTCTGACTGTACAGGATACTGGCAACTTGTAACAATAATAAATCATAAAAAGGGGCCTACTAGTAGCTACTAGCTAGTCCTTGCAAGTGTAGACTTCGTTGTGCATGCACTACAGAGTAACCTCCAAGGAACCAGCTTCGTTAGATGGCAACAATAGAGCACATGAAGAGCTGCCTTCGAGCACAAAATATCCCCAACAAAACTATGGAAAAATCTAATCAATAGAACATGGTAAAAGTTTATGCTTCTAATACTTTGTGAAAACGTTATGCAGTTCTTTTCAACCCTAAAAACATTTCCAGTTCCCGCCAACTCTGAATTACTGAAAGAGCACACAACAAGATGACAATTTTGCACTACTAATTGTCTGAACTAAGTTAACTGTTGGTACTATCTCCTCTGGTTCTCAAGGAAGAGATAGTAATTCATTGGTAATAATTTCAATGCAGAAGGTTCACAGGTGATCAACAACATTGGCTATGCTTTAATATGCAAAATGCCCAACCCTATTTTAACTTGGGCGGTTGGGCCTTCTCATTGTTGCCATACCTCATAAAACCCGTACATAAATATGTGTACATGCATAAACATCAAATATTGACAGATACATAATGAGCGGAATTGAGAAAAAAAATTGGTATGCCTACACAAGCTGCAGATGTGTTTTACAGAGCCAAAAATATTTCTATCAGTTCTGAGGAAAAAGGTATTATCAAAAAAAATATATTATGGAAAAATCATTGTTGTGTATACTGTGGCAAGTTGCCGTTAGTTATAACTGCTCTCACTGTACGAGATACTGGCAACTTGTAACAATAATAAATCATAAAAAGGGGCCTACTAGTAGCTATTGGCTAGTCCTTGCAAGTGTAGACTTCGTTGTGCATGCACTACAGAGTAACCTCCAAGGAACCAGCTTCATTCGATGGCAACAATAGAGCACATGAAGAGCTGCCTTCGAGCACAAAATATTCCCGACAAAACTATTGGAAAATCTAATCAATGAAACATGGTTAAAGTTTATGCTTCTAATACTTTGTGAAAACGTTATGGTGTTCTTTTCAACCCTAAAAACATTTTCAGTTCCCACCAACTCTGAATTACTGAAAGAGCACACAACAAGATGACAATTTTGCACTATTAATTGTCTGGACTAAGTTAACTGTTGGTACTATCTCCTCTGGTTCTCAAGGAGGAGATAGTAATTCATTGGTAATAATTTCTATGCAGAAGGTTCACAGGTGATCAACAACATCGGCTATGCTTTAATATGCAAAATGCCCAACCCTATTTCCACTTGGGCGGTTGGGCCTTCTCATTGTTGCCATACTTCATAAAACCCGTACATAAATATGTGTGCATGCATAAACATCAACTATTGACAGATACATAATGAGCGGATTTGAGAAAAAAAATTGGTATGCCTACACAAGCTGCAGATGTGTTTTACAGAGCCAAAAATATTTCTATCAGTTTTGAGGAAAAAGGTATTATCAAAAAAAATATATTATGGAAAAATCACTGTTGTGTATATATTGTGGCAAGTTGCCGTTAGTTATAACTGCTCTCACTGTACGAGATACTGGTAACTTGTAACAATAATAAATCATAAAAAAGGGGCCTACTAGTAGCAATTGGCTAGTCCTTGCAAGTGTAGACTTCGTTGTGCATGCACTACAGAGTAACCTCCAAGGAACCAGCTTCGTTAGATGGCAACAATAGAGCACATGAAGAGCTGCCTTCGAGCACAAAATATTCCTGACAAAACTATTGGAAAATCTAATCAATGGAACATGGTTAAAGTTTATGCTTCTAATACTTTGTGAAAACGTTATGGAGTTCTTTTCAACCCTAAAAACATTTCCAGTCCCAGCCAAATCTGAATTACTGAAAGAGCACACAACAAGATGACAATTTTCCACTACTAATTGTCTGAACTAAGTTAACTGTTGGTCCAATAATTCATCTTTTTTTCCTATGCTCGTTGTTTCGGCGCTCAAAACATGTTCTCTTGATGAAGCCCTTGAGGGATTTGTTATTTGTAACAAAAGGAACCCCAAAAAACACTCATCTGATACTTGCAACTCATCCGTAAATTCATCATAAACTACGGTAATGACGAAGAACCTTCTTCCACAACCACAAAAAACACTCATCTGATACTTGCTACTCATCCGTAAATTCATCACAAACTACAGTAACGACGAAGCAAATTCTTCCAAATATTTTGATATATTAAATATATATGATAATCAATTCAATTTGTGCCTTATGCAGTCCAACATCCTTGTTTCAAATGTCATTGTTAACTATCAACTATCATGTATTACCAAATATATATATATACACACACACATAAACTACCATGTGGAACTGACCCTATAGCTACACCATCTCTACACTCAGGTTGTCATTCTACCCATGAAACCTTACATGGATCCTAATTATAGAAAGAACTCCTATTTGCAGAATCATATCCTCTCTTATCAAACAATTGGCAGGTGCCCTCAAGCATACGACCGAAAAACATATCAACATAGCCAAAAGCAAATTCGAATCTAGGTCATGTAATCAACACAAATCAGTTACGTTTTGAATCAAACATTTGATTTTAAACACTGAATAATTCTGTAGATTAATCAAGATGAAAAGCCACAAAAAATAAATATATAAAACAGCTCGAGAACTCAGAAAGAGCTCAGATAGATGCAAGAGAAGATACCGTATAGGAAGACCTCTGCAGCGCCATTGTTGCTTCTCTTGGAGGAAATACAGTGGAGTTCGCCGCGAATGACTTTAGTAGAGACATTGCTTCCAGTCGTTGCTAGAGCTTCTCCATTGTAGGGTGGACGTTAGGATAGAACGAACAGTAAACAAAAGCTTCTCCTTTTTCGCATTTTTCTTCCTTGTTTTTCTAGATTTAGGGCCCGTTTGGATTCAAACAAGATGGATGAAGATGAAAAGGAAATTATTTTCCTTTGTTTGGTTAAAAGTGGAAATAAAAGAGAAATGGTTCTAAATTTTTCTTTGTCAAGTATCAATTTTTATTTTATATTTTTTCAAATCTGATAAAACTTTAAAGAGACAACTACATTCTATTGCCGATCATTAATAAATCTGATGAAATTTTAAAGAGACAACTACATTCTATTACCGATCACTAATAATCGAATACCATCGTTGATTATTATTTATTATTATCAATAATGACCACGCATCATCCACCACCATTTTATTGCCACTCACCACCACTACCGCTTTATCACCACCACCACCATCACCCATCACCACCATCCGTCACCAATATTTACCACCATAAACCATAGCATGCCACCACCACCATTACCTACCACGATCACCCATCATCCTTATTGGCTACCACCATGATCATAATATACTATTGTCTACCATCACCACCACTCGCAACACCATCTTCCACCACTGTGAACCACAACACACTATCCTCGCCCATTTTCACTTATTATGATTATTAACAAACACCACCCCACATTGTCCACCACCATACACTATTACTACCCACCATCCTCACGACCCATACACCACTATCGTCGCCTACTATCAGTCACCATCATCGCATATTGCCATTATCACTTTATCTCATTGTTTATCTATGAATTTTTGTTTTCTTTTACATTTTCTAATTTAAAACAAAAAGAATAAATATTTTAATTTCCTTTATTTTAGTTTCTTTTTCATGTTGTTTTCTCTCAAACCAAACGCACTTTATGGTTTATTAGGGGGAAAGCACGTGCACTATGCACGCGATACACAAAACAAAGGCCTCAGTGGCAGACCGACCCGATGAAACGCAGTAGATAAGCCCGCGAGGCTGAAAGATATCCATCCAAAAAAAAAAGTTAAAGAGCAACAGCAGCAAAACACGAACCATCAGAGAGACCAAAGCAAAAGCATACAAACAGAGAGAGAGAGAGAGAGAGAGAGAGAGTAAATATGGCTACTTGTCTGCAAGTACCTGTGGCTTATTCGTTATCTTCATCGTCTTCGTCTCATACAAGACGTAGTTGTAAGAATGTTTGCGGCATTAGCAGCAGAAATGCTGCTAAAGTTCCGATGCCTCCGATGAACCCTAAGGATCCGTTTCTGACGAAGCTAGCTTCAGTAGCTGCTGTTTCTCCTGATCCTCTTCTACACCGTCCTTCGAATTCGGATATTCCTCCATACCTGGACCTCTTCGACTCTCCCAAGCTCATGGCCACACCTGCTCAAGTAAGGTGTTCTTCTTTTGTTGATTTTTTTTTGAATATTTTTTCTCGAATTCATTTATTTGGTATCTAGTTATTTCCTGATAGCTGCTTCTTTAATTATGTAGGTTTTGTTTTCTTTACTTTTTGAGTGATCATCTTTAGGACAGGAAACACCAGTTGAATCATTTCAATGCACCTCGATAATACTCGGTTAATGATTTATTGTGTTTTTTTTTGTCCTTAGAAAATTAGGTTATTTGGTAATTTTTTGAATCCTCATATATCGATTGATTATTTTCTTGGGGGGCAGAAATTCATCTTCTGAGTCAGTTAAATGGATTCAGATGTTCACTTCTTGCTTCAGAATTTTATTTTCATCTTGTTATTTCTTGTTCTAGCTTTTGTAGAAAAATAATTTCATTAACCGATTTATCAAATACACACACACACACACACATATATATACACATACATACATATATATATGCCTTGAAGTTCTGTACCTGTTATTCGGCTTTTCTTTGGGTTGCAGAGACCATTCCATTTGTCTAAGTCTCATTTTTTTACCTCTTTAATTAGTATTTTTATTTATTTTTATTACAAAGTTTGGTATTACACTATTAATTAGTATTAGAAACATGCTCTTTTCATTTCTTGTTGATTTTTTTTTTTTTGGGTTGATGTTTCATTCTGTTCCAGCTTTTCTCCCCCCCCCCAAAACACACAAACACACACAAAACCTGCTTGTAGTCATGGCTTATTGAGCCTCCTCTTTGATTAGTTTTTACCTAATTATCTCTTGGTCATATCATTGCTTGAACCAGGTGGAAAGATCCGTTTCATACAATGAGCACCGCCCTAGGAAGCCACCACCAGATTTGCCTTCCTTACTTCTCCATGGCAGAATTGTATATATTGGCATGCCGGTAAACATTTAAATATTGAGACTGTATGGTATTTTTCAATTGGAATCTTCTGAAAACAATGATGATCTTTCTTAGATATTAAAATGGAGTTCAACTCCACTTTAATGAAGATGTTTTCTTATAGTCCCTCTTAACATGCCATTCAGTTCTGTTATTTAAAAGCCGATTAGCTACTTTTGTTGATCTTTCTTGGGATTAATAATACGACAAGGACATAAATTCCCCTTCAATTGTGTTATTCAAAAAGCATTAGCTACGTATATTGATCTTTCTTATTGTCTGATTCTTTTTTCATATGCTTCTTGATGCTATATATTATTGTAACTAGCACAAACATTATTGATTTGATCAGAAGATATGTACTGCAAGTTTACCATTTGTTTGTATCAGTTGGTGCCAGCTGTTACGGAGCTTGTGATTGCAGAATTGCTTTACCTGCAATGGATGGATCCGAAAGAACCAATCTATCTTTACATAAATTCAACTGGGACAACCCGTGACGATGGTGAAACGGTTTGTTTTTCATTAATTGTCATTAGTTGTTCTTCGTGCGATATATATATATATTTATTTTTAAAACTAACATATTGTCACCTCTCATATATGATAATTCCAATAATTGGTTTGAACAAGCATTCAATTTCTGTTTGTTTTGCTAGTCCATCGTTGATGAAATTCAGATGCATTCCCTAATACAGTGCTACATAAACACTTGATTTTGTATATCAATTGGAATGTGTAACATAACACATACTGGTGTCTTGTACTTGGAATCTGAAAAAAAGATGACATGTCTCAGAAACTAATTTTATATTTCACTTTTTCTGTAGTATAAGTGTCAGGATTGGATGTTTAGAGGAAATTCCTTCGCCCTCCACTTTTGCTTTAGTAAACTTGCCCTCTTGATTGGGTTGACCTGCCATGTGGGTTTAAACATTGGCTACATGTTTTTTGACCAGCCAGAGGTGGTTGAACAAGGCTAACTATAAGATGACATGGGCTTGGTTGAGATTGGCCTATCTCTTGTGTTGTAATTACAGAATCGGTGCTATGGGGTTGTTGAGAAGTTGTTGCTTTATTGTGACTATCTTGATATAAATAACATCATCCCGATGTTGTTTCTGATTATTAAGTGTAATTCTCAGTTGCAGAAGTGAGGTCCACAAACATAAGCCTAATTTTATGTGGGCTGTAGTGACTAAGCATAATTAAGGAGACCAGAGCATGGTTGATTTGAGAGAATTTTGGTCCAAAAGCACTTGGGCAGCAAGTTGGCTCTTTGCTTTTGAAGGGTTGAAAGGAACACCCCAATCTTCTATCGAGCTCTTGGATAAGGAACCAATGAGGTAAGTGTTTGTTTCATCTTGGTGGGGATCCTTGCGTAGAATGAGTTAAAAAGAGCTTCAAGACTCTGGTTGAAGATGAAGGATACGAGAGGTGGAAGGATAGGAGGCCGAGGAGAATACTGGGTGTAACTTCTCAAAGTTCTCAATAGATGGAATGTAAACTTGTTTAATTGTCCCTACAGAAGGGTGGTAGTTAAGAGAACAATTGAGGAGATTATGGTGGGCTTTTTGTTTTGATGGAGAAGGCGTTGGATTCATTAATAAGTTAATTATTATTTTTTAATTATAGGGCTGTAGGCAGACAGAGTGGGTCTTCCTTCCATTTGTTGGGACCTCAGAATGTCTTTTGATACGGAATGCTAGTATAGCTGAAGCTCAGCACTATTTAAAGATTATAGCATGCTCAACGAATCCTTCTGGCTGGGTACATGCCAAATGATTCAAGTTTGAGAGGCTCTTTTCCTTGGACTAATTGGAGCCTTCAAAACAAACGGAGTTGTCCAGGCCCTCCAGGGTGCACCTTGGAAATTCTGAGGAGAAGAAAGAGGCAGCAAAGCCATCTTGTATGAAGGATTTATTAGAATTCATCTACTGTATTCTATTTTTTTTTTTTTTGATTGATAACGAAAATTTTATTAAAAGAGGAGGAAAAAAGTACAGAGCAAATTAAAGAAAGAAAGAAGAGAAAAGAATGATACGAGGACAACACCCCATGACCAAACCATCTACACTTAGAGATAGGCCACGGTCTCCCAACTTCTCATCATATCCGACCAAGAGATTGTGGGCCAGGCGACTGCCTTTTAGAGCGGAGTATACTACCAACTAGGCATTTATTTTAGGACCTAGGTGACCACCTGGACGTGATTTTGGGCCAGGCGACTGCCTAGCCTAATTGTACATAAATTTTAGAATTTTTATCCTAGTTATTAAACTTAGCTTAACATATAAGTTAGTAGTAATAAATTATTACTTAATTACATAGTTTTAACTTATTTCTAACTAATAACAATTAACTTAACCATTTTTGTACATATAAAAACCCATAAGCATCATTCGATAAGGAGTACGTGCCTAGAGTTCCTGGTAAATTTTTAATTTTACAAGAAGCACCCCCCCCCCCATCTCTCCTTCCCCTCCTCTCTCTCCATAATCGACCATAATGATAGAATCTTTTTTGTTTTATGTTTTTCACAAGTACTTTGTGACCACCTCTCTTTGTTGTCCATACTCCATAGTCTACTGTTGATTTTTTTTTTTCATTTTTTTATACGAATCTGAACTTCCCATCTCCCTTTCAAAATTCCAATATCTTGCTATTTTTATTCCTGTTATAATCAACTTTGCATTTTCTAAATTTTGTTTAACTAGTTCTATTCATGTTTATTTTCAATATGACGCATTGTGATTAATTGATATGTTCCTCACATTTAATATGTTCGTTGATCATCACAATAGGCTATGTTGATAGGAAACATGATGTGTTGACCACGTTTCGAGGAAATTTTGCATATGTTATTGTTCAACTCGCTATAGAGTACGTAGGAGTCATTTAAAATGCCATAGTCTATTGTTGACCTTTTTTCCAATCTTTGTACGCACCTGAGCTTCCTATCTTCCTTTCCTAATTTCAGTCTCTCTTGTTATTTTTGTTCCTGTTATAATGAATTTTTTTTAACTAGTTCTATTCATGTTTGTTTTTAATATGATGCATTGTGACTAATTACTATATTCCTCACATTTAAAATATTTTGTTTTTGTCAATAAATTTAATATGTTTGTTGATCATCACATTAGGCTATGTTGATAGGAAACATGACACGTTAACCATTTCCAAGGGAATGTTCCATATGCTATTGTTCAACTCGCTATAGAGTACTTGAGAGTCATTTAAACTAATTGCTCCAAAATTTGTTGCCTCGGCGACTGCCTAATCACCTAGGCAATAGGCAGGTTTATCGCCTAGCTTCACCTAGGTGTTTTAACAACCTAGACTACTAATTCTTATTCATTCATGGAATCACATAGCAACTTTGAAAAATCAATAGCAATGAAGATGGGCAATTCAAGTTTTGACTTATAACCAACCTAAAACCAAATATTAGAAACCTTGCTCACGTGTTTCATGTGAGACAAGATTATATGGTAATTGAATTTTCCAAAAATTGAATTTATTAAGGATGTAAGGACAAGAAGTGACATGAGCCAAGAGTTGATCCTCATTTTTAGAGAAGGCATTTTGATACAAAAAGATAGAGAGTCATTATTCAGAAAGCTTAAGGACATGTGCATTCATGCGTTGGGACTATCAGGTTTCCTTTAATATGATATATATTAGAAGTTTTATTTTATGAACTACAATGATATATATTAGAAGATTTGGCTAAAGGATATATATCTAACTTTAGCTGGACTAAAAGGATTAGACTCTTGCATCCAAGACCAAGAACATCGTTTTACATATTGAAATATATCCCATATCAAGAATTGTACAGTATATTGCAATATTTGCGATAAATTGTGATCTATCCATTAGCTGTAACATTTTTTACCTGATATTGATAAAATCAGGAGAAATTTTGACCAAAACCCCAGCGATAAATTATGATCTATTTAGCTGTAACATTTGTTTTACCTGAATTGATATAATTGGGAGAAATTTCGACCAAAACCCCCATTTCAAATCCATTCCTAACACTTCATCTCTTTTGCTACAAATTCAATCTTTACCACATATTTAACAACTCCAATACAAATCAAACTTCGGTTCAAGGGAGATTTCAGGAGATCAAAGGCATTCGTGGTCAAAAATCCCAAGAATATGTTCAAGGAAATTTGATTTTATTTTGGATTCTTTTACTAGTTTCTTCTTCCTTTTCTTTTATGTTGTTAATTTAGTCTAGAAATGAAATGCAAATGCATTTCCTTTATGCTGGATTAAAAGAATTAAAAACACAAAAACATGATATAGTAATAGAGATTCACGTGATTTAAATATGGCAGCAAGGCTATAAAGATACACATGAATATGCTTAGCATGCTATGGCTATGAATCCCATCATGCCCAGTCACAGACATCAACCAATGGCTATGAAGTTTCATATGTATCTAGTTATGGATCATACGGATATCAATATGGTCAAGGATATCCTTAGCATCAAGAGTATCCACATATCTGTATGCTTATAAAATTGAGTGATGATGATTACCAGAAAACCATTCCTCACTACATGGACTAATAACATGACATCGTGAGTTACAACCAGTACTATACAAACATGGAGCAACAATATTTTCATTGCCCCAATTGAGATAGGAACAATGACTTTGAGCCAACCAGGAACTCCATCAGATTATGATCCACATTATTATTTATTTTTTTTCATGTATTTATGACTTACAATGATAAAATATATTCGTTTATGCTATAAAAACCTTCTGTGTATGTTATTTAGAATGTTAATGAATGACATGCATAACAGAACGCGTCTTCTATGTCTATACATGCCTTACAGGTCCAGTATCAATGTTTTTATAGTATATTTTGAGTTATTTGGCTGTGAACAAGTCTAAGCATCTAGCAAATTTTCATTCAAAAATTCCACCTTTATTTTCTTTGGTTGAGATATCGAAATTTTTGTGATATTTCCCTATTTTGGGGGGGTGCGATATTTTACCTGATCTCAGCATTGAAAGTCTTGACCAGACAAATACACAAGAACATCAAGAAAGCACGATTTTTTTAGGGATAAAACACACATGCATAAATTCCGAGAGAAGGGAAAAACAACAGACCCAAAAAAAAAAAAAAAGAGGGATCACCAAGATGAAATATATGAAACAGTGTATCATTGTTGCATACGTTTGTGCCACCACTAGTAACTTTTTAGCTTTAAAGAAACTTACATCATTTTTATCTGTTTTTTATTAGAAGAGTATTCATAGATTATTGGTGGAGCATTGTTGGAAAAATTGACTCTAAATTTTTAAGACATCATTAGAAGAGTTAATACAAACAAGATAACTCTAGTAAAAGAGAATATTGACTACTCAATAAATGTTTCCTTGTTGTTGAGCTCCTTTTTAGCATGTAACAAATAAGTATATAAACAATAATTTATCTTGCAGTGCTTCTAGAAGCTCTAAAGAATGCATGTAACCTTGAGGAAATTTCTTTACTACAGTTCCTTTGACAATGAATTGCTTTCCCACCAAAGCCTTGATACTCAAATGATGAAAACTAAGATGACTTCACATGCATCAACATAATGATGTTATTGCCCAACACAAACTGTTTATTTCATGAAGATGGTTAATGGGTGGAGTTTCACATACTGTAGATTTGGTCATTTTGTGAAAAGGGGTGCATCCATAGATACACTTCATGTCAATTTATGGACATTAGTACGATCAATTAAAAACACAATCAAAAGAAATAAATATGGTTTAACAAAATGATGAGGAGGATTAAAGTTCATCAAACAATGGTTTACCAATTGTATATTCGTTCCTCGGCGGTAAAATCAAATGACTTTGCTGTTTCTGCAGTGGTAAATACACCATTTTCCGATGCTGCAACTGAAAGACAACAAGAATGAGAGAGAGGTAAGAGTCAGAACAAAAGCTTAATGGAAAATTTGACAAGAAATGCAACATCGTGAGATAAAAACAAAAATATTAGGTTCCTACACCAACAAAAAGAATGTAAAAAACAACTTTTTCCTATAAATATGTCCAAGAGAAATAAAATAAGAGTTTTGAAATGAAAGAAATTGAAAATTAAAATAAATTACCTGCAAAATATCTACGCTTGAAACGATTGAAGTTCCAGTGAGAAAGCTTAATTGGGCGACTGCATCGAGAGAAGAGAAAAGGATTGAGTCTGTAAACAGAACAAGTAGAGAACAAGGACGGATTGGACAACGCCATTGCTGAATCAAAATCTTTACTTGAGGTCAAAAAGCTTTTCGAGTCTCAGAAAAAAAAAAAAAAAAGGAAACAATGAGAAACTACTTGAAACGCTTAGAACTGGAGTAGACTCTGAGAGACTGATCTGGCTTCGGTGGTAAAGAAGAAAGAGCAACAGAAAGATAACGTAGAATTGTGGAGCGACGGAGTACATGAATGAAACTATGCGGGTATAAATTCGTGTCGGGTACTTTGGCTTGGCATTAGTTCTCTTCTTCTGTTCTGTGGTAGATGATGACCCGGCCAACGATTGATAACAGTTGATCCGTCTATGAATCATGGAATCTGTATCTGTATATAGAAACGGGTTATTTGGGTCGGGTAAATATTATGATTATGGGCTATATATATATAGAAACGGGTTATTTGGGTCGGATAAACATTAATGAATATATATATATATATATATTTTTTGGTAAATAGGAATTTATAAAACCTAGCCGAGAAGTAGTCATTTATAAAACATAGCCGAGAAGTAGTCGCCCCCATGTTACTTCAGAAAATGTTTTACATCAATGGATCAGTAAGCTAAGCATGAATTTATTTCAATCTTACAAGACTAGTTGCTCTCTAAAATGCAGGGAATGGGAGTACTTTGGATGGAAACCCCCTTAATCTGGATGGATCAAACTTAATCGTGATGGCAGCTCTAAAGGCAACCCCGGAAGAGTTGGAATGCTGGATTTTTAGGGATAACACTGGACTATTGATTGCAGGATTCTATGGGAATCTGGAAACCACCACGAACATTGTCGCCGAGCTTTGGGCTATCAGAGAAGGACTTCGACGAGCTTAGGATCGTGAAATAATTAAGTTGGTGGTGGTGGTGGTGGTGGTGGACACTTTATCTAAGGATTCAATCCTTCAGACCCAAACTTTAACCTTATATCGGATTGTAATGTAATGACCTAAACTCCCTAAAAACTATTTTGCCGATTTATTTTTATTTTTATTTGATTTATCGAGCGTGCATGTGTGTATAATTATGTGTGTTATATGAACTAGGAGTTAATTTAAATTAGTTAAGGTATATTGGGGTCTTTGTGTAATTAACATTTAATGGGGGTATTAGCTATTAATTTTTTTTTTGAATTAATTTAAGCTGTTCACGCACTAACTGTGCGTGAACGGATTCGTCGGAGATAGAGGGTGATGTGACCAGGAACGTGGTGAGAGAGAGGAAGAAAATTTAGGGATGAGCACTCTTGATCCTCATCCTCTCACCTGCGTCGTTGGTAGTTGAGAGAAAGAATTAGAGAAAAGGGGATTTTTCGGTGTTGCTGTGATCGAAAAGGAAGAAGGAAGAAGGAAGAAGAAAGAAGAAGATAGCACCCATTCTATTCTCTG
>JAUPMG010000006.1:15971402-15984307 GCA_031762675.1 Pachysandra terminalis
GAAAACTGACCCAAGAGACAGTTGTAACCATAACAGAGTCGATAATCTCCGCCACCCTTTTGCCATTTCCCTCGAAACTTCTCATCTACTGTATTCTATTGAACCTTCTTTTTGATTAGTATGGATTGTATTCAACAACCTTGTATTTACTTGAGTGAAGCAAAGTCATTTTGTAATGTGTTGGATCTTCCTTTTTTTGATGAATATGTGTTGGATCTCCTTGAATGAAACTTTATGTAAGTGGTTTAATAAGCAATGCAGCAATAATTTAATTTGATTAATAGGTGTTTGATATCAAACAAGTGGGAGTCACATTTTCTAAAATTGATCCAAGAAGCACTTTTAAGACCACATTGTGGCATTGTATGCTTTTGTTGAAAACTCGTGGAAATGTTAAAAAGACGTGTGCCTTTCATTTTAAGAGTATATAGTTGAAGCATCCTAATTCCAAATAGTTGTTGAACAATTTGTGGAGCTTTATGGTTATAATAAGTGGGTATGCTATGTTTTAATTATGAATTACGAAAGTTTAAAATAAGGATACTTCTATTGTTGATGGGTTAGGAAAAAAGCTTTAAGTTCAGAGACATACATATATACATACATTCATTTACACGCACACACACACACACACACATATATATATATTCAAAAACACACATAGATACACATAGATAGGTAAATACTTGGGTTCCATTCATCACGGTTTAGGGAGATCATATGGTGAAAGAAAGGGTGAGGATGAATAGTTGGAGAGGAAAACTTGTAGTGCTTACTGACTTGCACTAAATTTAAGAGGGTAAACTTGATCAGTAGGCTTAGTGTTGAAGCAATTTGTGGAGTTTGACATTTGAGAGGAGACCGGAAGTAGGCCTTCTCTTTAGCCGCTCTACCCCCTTTTTGTACTGTGCATATTTTCTTCCATTTTTCATTAATAAAATATCTTTATCCATAAAAAATAAAAGAAATAAAAAAAAATGCTTAAGTAGATCTTTTCCTGATGATTTAAATTTTGCATCTTTTGGAAGAGATGAGGTGAAGTGGTTGGGGAGAAAATTCAAGAGGGAAAGATGCTAAAGACCATCGGTGTTTTTGATGGATAAGAGTTCAGCTTAGATGGTTGGACTAGAATCTGCAAAACCGTTATGGTTGATGAAAGTATTTTGAAGTATGATGAGGGAAGTTCTTAAACAAAATGAATGAAGCTTATGAAGGAGCATCTTATTAAAGATATATGTGTTTCATGTAAGAAACCTGAATCTGTTGATCACTTGTTCACTGCTCCTTTCTACAGAATTGTGGGACCATTTTGGAGTGATTTGGCTTGGTGTGGGAATGCCTTAGTTGGCAATTCAGATCTAAGATTTTGTTGGTTTGGAAAACTGTGCTCATTCTCCATTTGTTTGGCACTGTGGAAGGTATTCAATTGCAGAATTTTTTATGAGAAGGAAGGAAACATCTCAAAAGCCAAGTCCCATGTGCTTCATCTGCTCTTTCATCGGGTCACTCCATCCTTGTTGAATTCCAGAGTGTTAATTTATCCTCTTTCTTAGGAGATTGGTCCTTTTTATCATGCTAACTTTTGTACAGTTTGGCTGTCGATAGTTGTGTGTGTGTGTGTGTGCGTATGTTTTTTTTTTTATGATGTGGAACCCCAGTTGTACTTAGTATGTTTGGGAAAACCCCCGGATACCTGCAACCACCCCACAAGCCACAGGTATCATGATAGCCCGGGGGACTCGAACTAGAGACCTCACGCTTCTTGAGGTGCGCAAGGCTCCCGCTAGCTGTTTTTGCTATATATATATGTACTCTGTGTACATGTTTGCCCCTTCTACTGTTAAGATAATAATACTTCTTTGCTGACAAAATAATAATAATAATTAAAAAAAAAAAAGATTTTATATGAGTGCTGTTTGCTAAAGAATGCTTGGTTACAAAATCAGGTGGGGTCTGTAAAGTAAACATGGAAATGCCTGTGCTCATGGAGACATAACTTTTGGGTGTAAAGATTGCGTGGTTACAAAATCTGGTGAGGTCTGTAAAGTAAACATGGAAATGCCTGTGCTCATGGAGACATAACTATTGGGTATCTTATAAGGAGAAATAGGTTTTAGGGGAAGTTGAATATCGTGAATATCATTTTATAAAGGTTCTTGTATGTTTACATTTATGAAATTCTACTTGTTGCTAATATAAAGGGTACTTTGGCATATATTTTACGGGCTTATTTTTCTTTGTTTGACGATAGTTTTGCTGAAGTCTTTTTAGGATCTTTAGAGATCTAAACAAGGTGATTCCTTGTCCTTCTCAATTTATGACATTGTTTGAGGCTTTGAGAAATCTTGTGAGCAACAAGAAAAGTTTGGGTCTTGTTAAGGAGATAAGGGCTTCAAAATGCACAATGCAGGCCTGTTAATGTCCCATCTTATTTTCTGACACGTCATTATGACTACAAACACAATGCTGGAGGCAACAGATACTCTTTGGGGTTTCCACGGTGTCAAATTTGTGGATAGATTTGAATTGGAGCCATCTAATCAGTAACAATTAAGGATGATGACCATATATTCAAACAATCTGCATGCGATTTGATTGCCTAGTAGGACTGGCTATTGATTATCTCAACTTTCCCTCTAGGTGTTACATTGTCCCTGGTTTATCAGGATCCCATGATCGATTAAGTCGAGGGAAGAGTTTTTTTTTTTCTTCTTTTTTTCTTCAAGTCAATGGGGGAAGAGTTCTTTTTCTTTCTTTTCTTTTTTTGTCTTTTTTTCTTTCTTCTTTAAGAATTTAGAGTTGCCCTCATCAAGATTAGTCTGATGAGCTTTTTGGTTTATTAAGGAATTACCCTCATCAAGATAAATCTGGTGAGCATTTTGGTTTATTAATGTTGCCCTTTTGTCTTCTTCAACTACTGTCATCATCAAAGTCGTTCCTATTTTTTTGAATGGCAGAGGGATTAGAGTAAATTATCACCTAATTAGTCTGAAGGAGACGTATAAACATAAGAGTTTTACAGGTTGGGCACAAGAAGGTCAAAATTATGAGCAATTTGCTACTCATCAAATAATTATGGCTTGTAAACAATGAATAATATTCTCACTGATGGTGGTTATTGATAGATTTGAAGTCCACGATTGTGGATGGAACAGACAGGTGGTATTGTCTAATGGGTTGGTATGTGGAAGGGGATTATGAAGACCTTTGAGGCTATGTCAAGGGCCTTATGTAAAGTGTAGGGAATGGAGAAGAGTTCATTTTAGGAAGATGATGGTGCCAGATTGAAATGCTCTTTGATATTTGATCTCAGTTGTTTATACTGGTTGTTATCAAAGAATTAATGGTTTATCAATAGTTTGACAGAAGAAATGGGACTATTGTATGGATACTCATGTAGGCATATGATTTGAAGGAGAAAGAGATACAAAATGATTGCCTTTTCTGCCTTCTTGAGGCTTCATATAGTTTTAAGAGATTAGGATAATCAGATGAGGAAAGGGGATTTCAAATGGTTTTTCTCAATGAGCTCTTTATCAATGGGGATAGTGGGAAATTTGGTGGGCGTCTTTGGTGAATAATGTACAAGTTGGCCTAGAATTGAGGCATTTGTAAGTCCTTGCTTTGGATTACTTTTGTAGTTGCAAATGCTACCCTCATTGGCCATGCGTTATGTGTGAAGAGACGGTCATTATTCCTCACTTTTTTGCCTCTACTGCAAGACGACTAGAGAGAGTTGAAGCTTCTTCCTCTTGCTCTTCAGTATATCTTGGGTTGGGTGTTTCCAAGAGATATGATGTGGGTGTCCTTTTGATTGGTCCAGCAACATTTTTGGGACTGGTGGTTGGTGTTCTAGATTGTTCCTTCATATGCTTTCTGCTGTGGTCTTTAATGACACCAAAGATATCATACTTTTAATTTGTTTCCTTGCATTGGCTGAACTCCAGAGCCTTAAGATATCATACGTGACTTGTAGTTGTGACAATGTGGTGCATGGGGATGTATGCGGGTGTCATTGGTTGGGAGGGTTGTAATGTTCTTTCTTTCTGTTCATTCTCTTTTTTCTTGACATTCCTGTTGTGGTGGAATCTCTTCCCCATTCCGTCTATTTTTTTTCTTTCTAAAATTAATGATAATTGCTTAAGAGAAAAATTCCAATATGGTTATAGAACTGTTTTGTATTTTAATTTATCACCTTCTGTACTTGTATCCCTATTAATGAGAATAACTTGAGTTTTAGTAGAAATGATTGGGTAAACCTATATATGAACATCGTCGAGATAATCAGTTAAATTTTGACAGCAGACTCAATTGCTTAGAAGAAAAATTCCAATCATGGCATAGATTTTTTGCTTTCTTTCTTTAATTTTTCACTTTTTCTGTTAATTAGAATAAGTCTAATTTTAGGTGAAATCATTTGGTAAGTAACCTATATTGCACATTGTCGAGACACAATCTGTATATTTCTGATAATCACAATTATTCTATTTTCTTACACATGGATCAGTTTACAGAAGTGATAATATTTCTGCTCTCTAAGGAGGATCATTGATTCAAAATGCTTATTTTTCTTTCAGGTTGGGATGGAATCAGAGGGTTTTGCTCTCTATGATGCAATGATGCAACTAAAAAATGAAGTATGTTTCTTTTTAATGTTATTTCGGTCTTGTCAGGCTAACTATATAGTTGTATTGATTTATGATTTCGTACTCCATTAATTATATTTTTCTACATGATCATGTAGCTCTCTTCTTGGAAGAATTGTTAGTGTACAAGGTTTCTATTCAGTTTGCTGTTGGTAGTGTACAAGGTTTATATTCAGTTTGCTGTTTGTTTTTCTTTTCCTTATTGCATCATATTTGGAATCCTTCTATTTCTTTTCTTTGAATATGTTCCTACAGAACGAGTTCATTTTGCATTGCGCAAATAAATAGATGTCTCAAATGCAAGTTACTGCCTTTTTTTTTGGTAGTGCTGAAAAAGAAACAGTAATGAAATGTGATTTAGAGGTGTAGTTATGCATCTATTTGATTAATAGCTCTGAACAATTCAGACATGTACAATAATGAAACATATGGATAATAACTTTAAAGGAATTGCTTGCCCCAAATCTTGGAAAATTCTAGTGATGGTTTGTAGTGGTTATACCAAATTGTTAGATAGTTGGTTTCATATATTATTTGTATCTGCAATCTGTTGTTAAGAACTTCACAAACCATTTATCTAAATATAGTGAACAAATTCAATCCATCGTTTTGATAGCTTGCTTTCCAGATTTACAATTTGGTTTGTCACTACAGGCAGTGAAATATATGTATATGTATACTGAGGAGCCACTATATATATATATATATATATATAGATAGATAGATAGTGGCCTTGTGCATTTTGATTTTGTAGGTTTCCACATTTAAAACAAAGTAGGTTCTTAAATATAATTAAGATAGCTGTTGTTTAGCTTGATCTACAAAGAATTTCATGGTTAAATTGGTACCGAGTCGTATCATATAGTTACGCCATCATGTCAAACTTTGATGTAGAAGTTATTTGCATTTGTTTGTCTTTCCTTTTAGGCAACATGTGCTGCATGTGCAGATACAAACAGTTGCTGTCGGGGCTGCCATAGGTCAGGCTTGTCTCCTGCTTGCTGCAGGAAAGAAGGGAAGGCGGTTTATGATGCCACATGCCAAAGGTTTCATGTTCTTTTCTTGTTTTATAATAGAGTTAACTGTTGTATACTTTATTGTTTTCACCATGTTGTCAGCCAATATTTTCCTTGAATTGTTTCAGCCATGATTCAACAACCGCGTGTTCCATCATCCGGGTTAATGCCAGCTAGTGATGTACTTATTCGTGCGAAGGAGGTTGGTTGTTTTTCTATCTATTCTTATTTGACTGTAGTTGATCTACTTAATTTTTGTTTTGGCTCTTCTAGGAGCTGTTCTTATAATTGATCAAAGATAAAATGGAGCTGCCTCTGTGCATACGCATTTCTGCAACTTAATACGTCCTCTTGGTTGTCTATGTAACTATAACTGCTAATTATTATTTTTTTCATGTCTTCTCAAAATTAGATACTATTTCACTTGGTACATGCATTTGTGTGTCTAGGTTCTGAATAGGGCATAAAAAAAGTCAGCATCATGCAACTGGGACAAGAAGAGAAGAAAGACAAAATTTTAGGCTTTTAGCTACCCCTAGAAAGCTAGCATGCCAAATATTTTCCAATTTTCAAAGAAAAAAATGTGTGTAAGATGAGGTTATCTGCAATACTCAGAAGGAAGGAAGGGGCAGTTATACCTCTTTTAAAAAGTGAAACATGTTGATCACTATTACTTATGGTTTTAAACAACTTGTTCATTTTGTTATCTGGTATTTTCTCTTGCAAAACTTGATTTCCCAATTTAATCAGCAAAACCTTTTTGACAAGATTGTGTCATGAGTGGACGGGTAGGCTGATGAGATGCACCAGACCATATATGCTGGTTTGAAATGATTTTACCGCGTTGAAGTTGTCAATGCCCATCTTAGGAACCTTCGTTATTTATCAAGTTTCAGCCCAAAACACATCTACCACGTGGTGAATAGCCCCTTTTAAATCCAATATCTTCTTGCTTAGAACTTTTGAAAAATATTAAAAACTCAACTGTTGCCACTACACATGGAGAAAGATCAACACAAGGTACAAATAGAGCTTAGATGGTTGTGGAGAAATTGTCCATATGACCTATACAAAGGGTCTCTTATCACATTGGATGGTCTAGATCAGGAACACCATCCCTCCATATGGCACAAAACTCAATGTCTTTAACAGGTTACCAAACCTGGTGGAAAAGTCCAGAGATGTATACTATATTTTATTTTTCATATCATCACCCTCATTGCTTTTGCAGGTTATAACAAACAGGGACACACTTGTTAAACTCATAGCCAGGCACACTGGAAATGTGAGTCTCATTCATAGATATTGATTTTTCTTCTATTTTTTTGTTCGTATTATTAGTAGGATGAAGGGACTCACTCATGTTCCAACTTGATATTTCATCAGCCGGTTGAGACTGTTACTGATTTGATGAAAAGACCATTTTATATGGACTCCACTAGGGCTAAAGAGTTTGGCGTTATTGACAAGGTAAGCCGTGCTTCTATATGATGTCAATGTGATTTCATGATCCGTTATGCATGTTCAAGTAGGAGTGTCAATTGGTTCAGTTAAAACCGAAAGAACCAAATCGAAAAAAGTTTTGGTTTGGTGTGTTTTTTTTTTTTTTTCCATTTCGGTTTGGTTTTGGTTTAGAAAATGAAAAACCGAATTAATTTGGTTCGATTTTCGGTTTAGGCTTCAATTAAACTGAATCAAACTTGACTAAATATATGTAAATCGAACCGAACTAGACTAATATACATATATCTATATGTATGTGTGTGTGTGCGCTTTATGTGTATGTGTATTTAGTACATAAAATAGCATTAATTTTATCAAACCGAATCTATTTCGATTTGGTTTGGTTTTCGGTTTTGGTCACTATAGTTTGGTTGAGTTTCCAGTTTTGTACTTGGGTTTTTATTTCAGTTTAGTTCACTATATTTCGGTTCGGTTTTGGTTTGACCACTAAACCGAACCAAACTGACCGAATTACACCCGTATGTTCAATTTCTTAAACCCCGCGATAGCTTGTGTGGCACATACTTTTGAATGGTTGGAATAACTTGGGGATATTATGAATTCAGATTCTTTGGCGGGGTCAGGAAAAGATAATGGCAGATGCTGCTTCTCCCGATGAATGGGACAAGATAGCTGGTATTAAGATTGCTGATGGAATGTAAGTAGCTATGTCCATCTTTGCTTCATGTAACAACATTTAATTCATCAGTGGCTCAAAACTGTTGCAGTGATGGAAGTTGTATGATAATACAAAGGCATTTTGATATCTTTAGTCATAGGAATCATGCTAATAGATTTACCCAAAGAGGGTTGTACGGGAGATTTTCGTGTTCGAGGCCTAAAGCAGATGATACTTGTCATTAGCATTATTCCATCACTACATGGTTTTTTTTCTTGAGGGTGGTTTTGTGATCTATGTGATGGTTGATGGTGTTGATTGCTCCTCTATGCATTTTCTTTCTATATCTGTGAGCACAAGCTGACCATTCTGTGTAGGGTTGTCAATGAGCCGAGCTTGAGCTCAATATTTAGGCTCACAAGTTAAGCCTGAGCCCAAAAAGAGGCTCATTATTTTAACGAGCCTGAGCTGAGCTGAGTTAGGCTCGGCTCGGTCTTATATAAGATATATAACCTTATGTATCTTAGGTATCATATATATTTATAATATTAATCATTAAATATAATTTAGTGGTGTGTTAGTTCTAAAAAAAAGTTAGTGGCGTGTTAGTTCCAAAAAAAAAGTTAGCGGGGGTGTTGAATGAGTCAATTGCTTAATTAATTGTAAGTTAGGATTTAGTAAATAGTTAAATGATTAAGTTAAAATTTAAAAAATCAGAATTATCGACTCTTGGCCTTTCACGAGGCGAGCTTTTATATGAACCGAACTTTCATGAGCCGAGCCAATCTTTTCTCGAGCAAAGCTTTTGCGAGCTGAGCTTGAGTCTTGAAAAACTAGTGAGCCCGAGCCTTGTCAAGATTTTACTAGCCTGAGCCAAGCTAGGCAAAGCTTGGCTCAGCTCGTTAACAGCCCTAATTCTGTGATTCCCTTGGTAAGACTTGTTGAGCTAGTGGTACTTTTCTATGGTAAATAGGTATTATGAAATATTACTAAAGGTTGAAAATAGCTTCCGGCATACATGATAAGAGAAGCCCCGTTGAAGCTCCACTTTGGTTCCATTAGATTAAGGCTGTAAACGAGTTGAACTTTACCCAGCTCAGCTCAAGCTCGTTAAAAGTTTTTAGGCTCTGAGCTGAGCTTTGCCCAGCTCGGCTCAAGCTCGTAAAAGCTCGACTCGTAAAAAATTTGGCTTGTAAAAGCTCGACTTGTAAAAAATTCGGCGTATAAAAAATCAACGTTGTAAAAAAACTTAGATTAATACAAATGTAGTAACATTATAGTTGATAACTGTTATTATACGTAATATAATATGTTAACATGTGTGTTTAATATTAATACATAATATAAGATATAAGAATATGATCGTATAATTACATATACAAATCGAGTCGAGCCTACCTACCCAAGCTCAGCTCAAGCTTGTTAAAATAATGAGCATTTTTTCGGACTCAAGCTCCGCTCACAAGCGTAATTTTAGAGCTCAAGCTCGGCTCAAACGAACCAAGCCCGGTTGACAGCCCTACATTAGACTAGCAAAACCAATCTGCCGAACAGCTTGTTGGATTACACCAAAAGTAGTAAAAATTCTTCATGATTTTGATTCTCACAAGTTTTAATAAGTGAATTAAATATTTGATCTCGAGCTGATGAAAAGGATCAATGGGGAGAACGAAGATACTATTCAATATATCTGTCTTTGTTTAGTAATATCTAGAATCATGGCTATCATTTTGCTGTAAAGATGTCTATAAAGCTGACAACTGAAAAGGATAACCAAACTCAATCAATACGAGAAGGAACAACAAGAAGCAGAAAGCTTTCTGGGTTTCATTAAGGCCCATCTTTGGCTACCGTAGCTTCGGAGAATACAATATCAATTGATAAAGCCGTTGACCTAAAGCTGAGTCTTGTACATCAAAGAATAATATAATAAATGAGAGGAGAGAGAAACAGAGAGGCCTGTTACTTTCCTGTTGTGGGCAAGGTTGTAAGGGAGAATGCAAGTACTTGACTTGAGAAGATGAGAAGAGAGTTGCATACTTGTAATAATACTCTTGAAAATAAAATGTGTAGACATTTCGTCACTTTAATCAACAAAACTAACGGCAATTTTAAGGTCATAAGTACAGGTATAGATGCAAAACAAGAAAGGGATACGTATGAAAACACAAATATGTCAAAAATGTAAGAGCATGTGTGCAAAAATCCCTATTTCCCCTCAGCCCTCCGTATTGCAACTTGATTACTGCACATTGAAGATCAAGCCATTTCTATCATAGATGAATGATGGGGTCATGATAGATTCACCAGGTGGATGATGAATGAACTGCAAAATTGGAAGATGCCCTGGTTGCTCAGTTGGTAAGGGCGAATAGGGGATTGTGTGGGTTAGGCGCACGGTCTCAAATTCGATTCTCCAGCTGAGCAAGTTCGGATTTAAGTGGGAGGTCGTGGCGGTGGGTTCTTGCGCAAGCCTCCTACTTGGGATTAGTCGGGCCTAAGGCCCGGACACCCAAGTTATCAAAAAAAAAAAATTGGAAAATGATCCAATCCCATTGCAACCATTTTGATGAAAACCTATCTTTCTTTTTTTCCATTTTTTGTTTCAACCAACCATATGTCGCGACACTCGTTTATATGGTAGTGTCCTTACTGGGTCTGGCACTAAAATGGGGGACTGTGTGGAGTCGTCTGCCCAATGAGGTAGGCGCATTGTCACAGCTTTAGAGTTTTCGTAGCCAACTGTGCGGCACATGTACTCAATTAATCCTTTGTAGCACAAATCAGCCTGTCTTCCACAATCTCTTAGGATTAGTCTAGCAACTCTCATGTACAAAAACTATCGTAGGTCACAAGTTATATATCAACTCTGATGTATCTACATATGATACAGGTTAGGTGAAAGAATTTTAGGGTATAACTACGCAGTACGTAACAGCAGCAGACCTTACAGGGAAGCAGAGACCAGTGAAACAGGGGATCAGTAACTGGGAGTGAATATAGAAGAGAGCTTAAGCTGATAAAACCACTCTAAACAGGAACAGGCTGTGGCAACCAACTTCCAGTCAAGTCCCAGCTTCGTTCTATCCGGATTCGGTTGGAAATGACAGAAAAATCAGGTCTGATCAAAGGTAGTGAAGAAATGGATAAACTAAGCTACAAAGGAAGGCTCAGATCTTCTACTTAGTTCATCATCCTTCAGGCCTATTACTGAAGACACAAATTTACAGGTAATGCTAAACAGTTCCAATTCAGAGCCAAATCAACCAGTTCCTGAACATATAAGGAAACATTTTAATCTGACTGAAGAACACAGTATCATAAACAAAATCCATAAACGGAAATGAACTCATGAAACGACAATAACATTATTCGTACCCTCTAGGTTCCACCTCAATTTCGTTACAGTTCATCAGGCTCGATAACATGAATCAAATTATCAAAAGAGATCCTTTTTGGGGGAGGAACAGAAATGGTTTTTACCGCAAATAAAACATAAACTAAGGAGATTGACAGGATAGTTGGCTAAACCACACTTGTAATTTAACCTATAATGATCCCTTTCAATGTAGAGCAATCACTCAAAATAAAAGGGAACAAAATCTTAGTATGCTGAGTAGCTCTCACCAGGTGCAGGCCAGATGCTCCTAAAGATGCTGATGGCGATCGGAAGAAGACTAACGAGAGCAATCTGAAGCTGTTCTGAGCTGCTTGTCCGAACTGTGATCTGCCCGCTGAGCTTGTTATTAAGTCCAACACGAACAGCCATCTTTGAATTCCGTCCAACTGAGAATTGAGACTGCAGGTTGGCCCCCAGAGCCAGGTCACCCCTCCACTTCATCAAAGATAGGCCTAAAGTGGATTGGTCCTGGCCAATTGGGAAATCCTTCTCCTTGAGGCGTGCTTCCAGGTTGGCTCCATATGCCATATCACCTTGAGACCGAACCGCACCGGTGCTCCCCACCAAAACCAGGCGTTTTCCTATTGCAATCTGATCCTCAACTTTCAGTCCAGTGGCCACATTTTCACCTAAGAAAGTAACAGACAATCCGGCAGTCGTCTTGTTCCTTTTCAAATTTTTGAATTTGGTTTCGCCTCTCAGGATGTAGGCAAGCTGTTTTCCAATAGTTTGGATGTCAAAGCCTGCCAAGCTTGATCCATTCTCCCCGTGCTTGGCTGAAACTGAAGAATCCAAATGGATGTTGAACTCCTTCTTGTCCTTCGTGATTTGAATGGCAACCCCTGCAGGGAAACGACTAGCAACGGCAAGATTCTCTTCGAGACTGACACCGTCATACCCGCAGTCATGGTCCCAACCATGAGTGTCCAAAACTGGCCTTGCAAGAAGCTGTGATGTTGGTTCCAAAAATCGGTACCTGTAAGCCGGATTATCACAGTCAAATGAAGGCGGCAAGACCATGTCAGGTAATGGAACTGGCACAGCTGCTGGACTTCCATTTTCCGGATCAACATCTTCCCCTATGTATCCATAATCATCCCCACCATCTTTACCTTTCTTCTTCATCTCCCTCAGTCTTTTCAACTCCTCTTTCAATTGCTTCTTTTGCAGTAGCTTGACCCTATAATCATACTCCTCAAAATATGCCTTTCTCTGCTCCTTGCTGAGCTTAGCAATCTGGGCTTTCCTCAAAGGCTTAAAGGGTGGGAGCTGGTCATACTCATCCTCATCTTCTTCTTGGTCTGTATCTGACAAGTCACCCAAGTCAACATCGGAGTCGCCATTCTCACCGCCCTGATCGGCAGGAAGTTTTGGATGGGGACGAGACTGCAGCAGCGAAGACAACAAGTAGGGTAGAGGTGGAGAGCGGACACGAAACCCAAAAAGCTTCTTGTGGTCAAATGGATCTTGAGGTTTTGACAGAGAAGTTGCTTCTGATAAGATCTTCATGGAGTAGCACAGCATGAATAGCTGGGGTCGCCAAGTTTGGCCATTTGGGAGGACTCTCTGCCCTTCTCTGTTCTTCCTACACGAGGGATGATTCTCAACGAGAGAAACCGGGTTCATCAAACTCGGATTCATCAGACGCAGATCACCAACTGCTTGCCCAATGGACTGCTGAACAACATGAGTGCGTTGAGCAACAAACACTTCATAGCTTA
>JAUPMG010000006.1:15985792-15996194 GCA_031762675.1 Pachysandra terminalis
GAAGAAGGCTTCCTTCATTTTTGGTTTCTTCTCTTACTTCTGTGTCAAAAATGGAACTTGAATCTGCAGATTCACATGTGGGTTTGCAAGAAATACCATCTTCTTCTAACTGATCACTCTGATAACTTACACGGGCATCGCCATTTTCAAGATGTTTAGTCTCCTGTGCTTGAGTTGGTTCTGCAGATATGGCAGTAGAGGCAATAGTCGGAATTTCACTGCCTCCATCTACTTCACCACTGGATTCAAACTCAGTTTCTAGTCCAATTGGTTTCTCCCCATTACTGTCTTGATCCATAGTAATCTCCTCGTCTTTCTCGGCTTTCACAACACTAGCTTTCGATTCGTGAGGCTCCAACTCCTTGGTCTCAATAGCAGGATTAACTACAGGTTCAATGTTTTGGTCAAAACCATCATCTTCTACGTCACCCAGCTCCTCTGCATTGGTAATATTAATGTTTGGTTCATCCCTCTTCGAATCAACAAGTTCTTCATCAACACCACTCGCTTCATCGGACCCAGAAACCAAACTCCCTTTTTTCTCAACTGAGACCTCCACCCCTTTGATTTCGGAGACCCTATTCTCCTCTACATTCCTGACTACACCTGCATCATCTGCTTCAATGAACTTCGATTCAGTCGATTGTTCACTGAGAGCACTCACTTCATCAGCTTCATCAGCTCCACCACCCTCAACAGGCTGAACCTCATTTTTCTCCTCCTCCACAACCCCATCCAATTCATTCGTCTGTAAACCCTGCTGCTTTAATTCAGCGATTTCTTCGATTGCAGGGTTTACAACCTTCACTACTTCTGAATTTTCAGGTAACATATCATCTTTACTCGCCAGTGATTCCTCAGCAGAGGCCTCTTTAACAGCATCAGGAACCCTGAATTCAGAACCCAATTCGCCACTTTTAGGGTTTTCGATTGAGCTCTCTACTTCAGTCATCTTAGAATGCTTGGAAGCAATACCAAATGACTCAGGACCTGACTCCACCTCCCCGCCACCCGAAGAGACTCTTCCTAATAAAGACCCATTTTCTTCTCCTTCTTCAGCCTCCAAAAACCCCATATTAGGGTATTCAACACGAGGAACCCTAACAATGCTCAAACCCCCATTATCATCCGATTCAGTCACCATCCCCTCATCGGCGACAACTTCATCGTCCTCGTCGCCGGAGGACAACTGCGCGATTGGCATTGCAATCTTTGTAGCCGAAAGATTTGAAGAACCCACAACAGGTTCAACAACATCTACTACTTCTTCTTCTTCCTCCTCAACAAATGAGGAAGCATTATCTTCCTCTTCCATTAACATTTCCAGGGTTTCTTCATCCGGGTCTGCAACAAAAGGCCTCTCTGAAGCGGTATCGAAGTCTTCTTCACCGCTCAAGAAACCCTCAGAAGCAGAAATATCATCATCGCTACTGCTCGAACTACTACTACTGTTGCTATTGATTTTATTATCATCGGTTTTCAAATCAGTTTCAACATCATCAGAATCATAAGAAGGAGGAGCTCGGATAGGGAAAGAACCTGATGTTGAGCTTGATTGAGAAGAAGAAACCTTTAATGGCGATTCTTCCTGTTGTTGTTGTTGTTGAAGAGACGCTTCGATTGGTGGTGATGGGGTCGCTTGTGTTGCAGAAAGAGAGACAATAGGGTTTGAATCCATGGATTTAAGCTTTTGTTTTACTCAAAAAAGGAGATATCAAAGCAAAAGGAAAAGAGTATGGCGTGTTGGAAATGATGGATTAGGGTTCTTCTTTTTGGGATGGTGGGTTTGTTTACTGCTCAATTGATTGATTCTGTTGTTAGATAAGAGTAGATGAGATGGGCTATCTATCTGATATGGGTTTTGGCTTGGCATGGATGAACCACACTGAGATGATAATAGAGAGAGTGTGTTTGGGTGGTGGGGTAAAATAGCGGATTTATCCACCAAAACTTTGGCAAGAAAAAAACAATTATATATACATGTATATATAAATGATATTTTGCCCTCTGTGACAGAAGGTTTGGCTTGTTCTGTTGAAATTGGAACGTTGGTAGGATATCCCTTCGAAGGTGGGGTGGGGTTGGGGATAGGGCTGTCAACGAGCCGAGTTAGTTTGGCTCAAGTTCAGTTTTGGCTCATATGAGCCAAGCTTGAGTTCTATAATTAGGCTCAAAAGCCGAATTTGAGCCCAAAAAAAAAACTCATTATCTTAACGAGTTTGAGCTAAATTTGGGTAGGCTTGGCTCGATTTGTATGTGAGATTATAGGTTCATATTCTTATATCTTATATTATGTATTAATATTAAACACACATGTTAACATATTATATTACATATAACAATTATCTACTATAACATTAATGCATTTGTACTAATCTAAGTCCTTTTTTTAGCCGAGTTTTTTATGAAACAAACTTTTTGCGAGCCAAACTTTTATGAGCTTGAGCCGAGCTCGGCAAGCCCAAATCAGTTCGGAGCTTAAAAAATTTTAACAAGCCTGAAGTGAGTTGGGCAAAACTCGGCTCAACTCGACTACTTTACAGCCCTAAGTAAGGAGGGTCAAGGGTTTGATTCCGTGTCTCTCTTATAAGGGAGTGGTCAAATGACCATCTGCATGGATATATAAAAAAAAAATAAAAAAAGAGATATTTAATGTAGTTTTTGACTGAAATAATGTTCAAAATTTCAGATATTTCGCCAAAATAAATTTATTTATTTTTTTATTTACAATAGTTTAATATAAGCATAATTTAGCCAATTTCTTTCTTTTTTCAATAAGTATTAAGTAATAACTTCTAAAATATAAATAATAAATTTACTCAATAAAAAGTGATATTTTCATTAAAATATATATTATTTATGAACATACAAATTTAAAAAAAAAAGCAACAAATAATATTTTGATTAATAATGTGAAATAATACAAAAGTTTACAACTAATAAATACAACATTTATATTACAACATCCAAAAAATATACATATATCCAAAATATATTGGATTCAAATTCTAACATCTAAAAAAATACAATGTATAAAGTTTAAACTGAAATTTTAAAATTTATTTCTTGATTTCCTTTAATTTTCGCAGCTACGAAATCCATTTGTGTACCTGTATAAGCAAAAAATAAATAAAAAAAAAATTAGTAGTAATTTTTTTTAATCTATAATTATTAATAATTAATAAAATATTTTTTTTGGATAAGAAATGAATGGTGAAAAGTGAGAGAATTTGATGCTATTTATAGAGCTGTAAATATAGTTTTTTACAAATTTTTTTTACCTTTAAATAGATTTTTTAATTTATTTTTACCAAAATATCAAAAATTTCGGCCGCAATTTTGGCTGAAAAATGTAGAGTTCGGACAAATTTCTTTTGGTCAAAGTACAATTATCTCGCTGAAATTTCGGCAAAATTTCGATATTTTATTTCACAAAATAAGTCTGTTCGAAAAAAAGGCATTTCGTATTTCAAAGAGCACACCCGACACCGAAATTTCGCCTTCGGCAAAAGTTTAAACTATGAAAATGATACAAATATGGGTTTTTTAAGGTTAGAGATATACATAAGTTGCATTTTACATTTTAGTGCATTGAAAAAATCCTTTTAAGGTGTGATCAAACTCTTAAAAACTTATTAAGATTTAATGATTTTTTTGACTTAGAAAATGGATTGCCCAAAATGCCCTTAAGACAAATCTACTCTATCTTCATCAAACACGGTTTCACCGTCGCGTCTTTCTCGGGAGCTCCCTCGTCGACCGTCTCTCAAAATCCGGCGAACTCCTCCGTGCCCATCGTATCTTCCTGGACATGTCGGACACCGACACGGTTATCTGGAACACGTTGATTTCTGGGTACACGCGAACCCAACAGACCGAACCCGTCTTTAGCCTCTTCAACAGCTTGAGATCTTATGGTCTGAAGCCTGATATCTTGACATTGAGCTCTCTGATCAAGGCCTGCAATCATGGCGAAGAGAACGAGATTTCTCATGCTATAGCTTTTGTAACCAGTGGCCTTGTGGATAATTATTCAAAAGCCGGGGACCTTAGTTCTGCTGAGAAATGCTTAGAGGAGTGTTTGGTTGTGGTCCTTGTGGATGCTGTGGTCTGTACTGCTATGATCTCCAGTTATGTTTCGAAGTGAATTTGGAAATGCTCGAGGGGTTTTCATGGAAATGGGGGGTTTGGGTTTGGGTTTGGATTTGAATGAGTTCAGCCTCTCAAGTGTTCTTGGTTCATTATCTGATGTTAAAAAAGGGGAACAGATTCATGAATTCAGGATGGGTTTCTTGTCCGGTGGTTCAGCTAATTTGAGCAATGCGGTTATGAGCATGTATTGCAATTGTGGAAGCAAAATATGAAATGTCTGACCTAGATGTTGTTTCTTGGACTACTCGGATTGGAGTTGCTTATGATGGTGAGGAAACATTTCAGACAATGCTTCTCATCGACTGGGAAAGAAATGGGGACGAGGTTATGTAAATTGTGAAAGGAAGAGAGTTAAGGTGTAATTTTTAAAATTTGTCTTAAGGGTATTTTGAGCAATTCATCTTCTAAGTTGAAAAAATCACTAAATTTAAATAAGTTCTTAAGAGTTTGATCAAACCTAAAAGGACTTTTTCAATGCACTAAAAAGGTCAAATACAACTTGTGCAAATCCCTAACCTTAAAAAACCCTAAAAATATCTCATCCTATGAATCTGTGACAAGTGCAATTGAGTTTGGCACTGCTTAATTAAGTGCTTATTTGGTATAGCTTCCTTAGTTTCAATGTAAAGGGCTTTGTTCAAATAGGCTTTCAATCAAAATCATTGATTAAAAATTACGTTTGGTGAGAAAATTATATAAAGGATGCTCTTTACATAATCAGCTTGATAGATATTCTTTAGTAGAAATGAAAGGATAATTTAATAGTTTAAAAAAATTTACTAAAATTTAGAACATGGCTACCATCCAAAGCAACTTTCTGATGTATCAAAAGTCCTAAGCATTGAGTAGGATGCCCTGTCACCAAAGACCTAAGCATTGAGTAAGAAGCCTTTTAAGTCTAGGAAGGGCTTTCTAACCCTTAGGAAGCTACGCCAAACAAACTTTAAAGTACTTAAATAGGTAAGTTTCTACCCATAAATAGTAGAGAAAGATAACCCATGAGGAGAAGTTGCTCTCACTTATACGCAAAGTGGTTTTTAAATATTAGTGATACTTTAAATATGACACTTCTAACCTTGAACACAATATTGAACACATTTTTTTTCAAACCAAACAACTTATTGATGATGTGGATAAGTGCTCTCATTGAGTCACTTATCCAATGAGTGCTTATCCAAAAGTACAAACCATACCAAACGCAACCTAAATGCACCCTTAGGATTCAACCAATACTCACTCCATCGACATACAAGTGGCTTCCGCTTGCCGGTCATTTTTTAATTAAGTAGCACAAATCCGCCATCAACAACTTCCATCTAATTCCTGCTTATTTGAACTTAGTTTACGTGGCTAACATGGTGGTGATGCAAAATTTGTAACAACCCGAAATTCGAATACTTTATTCAGTAAAGTTGAATTCACTAATACAAAAGCATCAACAGAGATAAAGTCCGAAGAGTTCGTCTCAGGATAGCCTAAACTATCACGCAGTCATTCTATCTAAAGCATTTCTTCTTGAATGTGATCTGTAAATAAGACAAAGGAGTCAAAAAGAAAGGAGGTTAAGATGTCAGGTATGTCAATAAAAACGCACACCACAGAACAAGGGAACCTCAGTGTTCGAGTGACACTAGTCTTTTTGTTTGTTTCTTTGATAAATTATCACTCTAAGTCTTTCAAGTATCTATGAGTTTTACTTAAAGGTGGTAGGTTCTTTTCAATGTTCCAATAGCTATTCAGATTATAAGTAAGTCTACAAATTTCTGAACTAACTGATTTGTAGGCAGGCTCTGTTATTTATAGAGAAATCATCCAATGGCATCCTCTCTTGATCAGGACATATGTCAATTCAATAATTGTCCAGCGAAAAGCTTGAAAATATCTCCATGCAGCAATGCATATCCAAGTGTACGTGGCTTTAACGCGGCTAAGTTACTTCTAGAAGGAAATTGTGGTGAGTCATTCGATCAAGTGAACTTGCTCCATAATAAGTTGCTCTAAAGTCTATAAGATCAAGAACTGAATGACATGTGTTTCGTGCATAAATTTTCATAAAGCAACGTTCCAGTCTTATCACCGTCATACCTGATAAAACAAAAATCCCCTCAGATAAGGTATACAACAGATATATATATATATAAGTAGTTGAGGTTTCTTTGTAATCTTCTTTACAGAGGCGATTCATTCGAGTTCTGCAAACATTCCTCTGGCTTTTGCCCTTTTCATGAAGGATCTTCTCTTGGTAGTTCAATCTATGTTCCTTTGAAAGAGACTGAAGTAACTTTATACCTTTTACAAGGTGATTAGTATATTTAACGAAATTGCCCATGTAGAGATCTTAATATGTAAGTCTCTCAGTGAGTGATTCAGTTTCCATGATCAATCATCCTTGTAGGATAGAGTTATCACAAAATCTTCCCAGGTTTCTGGGTTTAAACAACCAATTTGAGTGCCTTTGAAACGGTCTTTAGTAAGAAAAGTGTGTGTCATTTAAAGTACTCTTGAGTAAAGTGTACAATGAGTCCCACGAGTCCGTACATGTCATTCGAAGGTGACGTATAGGGAAAGGTAATAACATGACTTCGAAGTACTCCTTTTTTAAGGTACTTCGAAGTCAGTAAAGGTATGCATCCGGAGGTGTTTCCTAAGGATGAGTGTAAAAGTGTACTTCAGGAGTTCCTTTTAATAAGGACTCCTTTGAAGTCAACCGAATGCAAGTCTATTACGAGTGACAAAACCTTTATTTATGTCATTCAAAGGAGACATAACCTTTTAGTCATATGAAAAGGGTGACTAACCCTTAGTCTATTTGAGGATGACTAATCCTTAACGAATTGACCATCTCAGGGTGGTTAGTCTCTGGTGAGGTGTACAGTAACCGTCTCTTCTTGTAAGGTTTCCTTCACTGCATGAGTTAACCTTTGACCAATGGTTTAACCCTTAATTAGGATAGAGATGATCATTCCTTTCATATCAAGCCAAAAAACCATCAGTACAACTGACGTGGCCCAATAAGGGTGCGAGCATCATTCGGCATTCACACGCGGGAGATAGTGAGGGGAGCATATAACTGCTTTATATAAATGATGTAGCATATGCAGGTGTATCTTTTAAGCGTGTATATGCGTTTTAAGATCACGCCACGTGTCCAAAAGGATTAATTTAGACCGCTGGATCATCAATGGCAACACTAAACATGAATATATGCTTAAGTATTCACTAATCAGTAGTAATATGCAGTGGCTCTTGCTTAGTTGAGTTTATCAAGTACACGTGCAACTGTATCTGTACCCAAATCGTTTCCTCCTTGGACTCTCCTCATTCCACAGCAAAAGTAAAAGTTGTACTGATGACCCCTCAATTTGGAGATTTCAAATTGGACCAATATGATAAAGCCACCTGGCACCAGCCTATGATATCCCCCTTTTGCCCCTACCTCGGGGTCTCCTCTAGACATGCCTTTAATAGGATATATCCGAACTCGGGAAGGCGCAAAAGCTTCAAGAATCGGGACAAACTTTATGATCTGATCACCAACACCGGATAAAGACGACTTGATCCTATTCCGAGTCCAAGGGAAGACTTTATAATCTAACCTCGAGATCGGTTAGAGACAACTCGATCCTATTCCAAATCAGGACAGAGTTTATGATCTGATCCCCAACACCGGATAGAGACGACTTGATCCTATTCCGAGTCCGAGGGAATACTTTATGATCTAACCTTGAGATCGCTTAGAGACAACTCGATCCTATTCTGAATCAGGACAGACTTTATGATCTGACCCCCAACACCGGATAAAGACGATTTGATCATATTCTGAGTCCAAGGGAATACTTTATGATCTAACCTCGAGACAACTCGATCCTATTCAAAATCGGGACAGACTTTATGATCTGATCCCCAAAATCCAATAACAACTTTATCAAAAGGTAACTTCATGGTCTCACAAAAATACCAACACAGCGTGGCAACTACATGATTCTACACAGGACCATAGCGGCCTAACCCACCCCGAGATGCAATTCGTCATCAGAATTATGATCCCGACATAACTTCAGTGTCGAGTTTCATATCATTATCACATTAAAACCCTCACATACTGAAGGGTTATCGGAGAAGTAATGACATCGCACTAGTCACAGAGCAACATAGACGTCTTCCTACATCCCCAGTCCTAAGAAAAGGGAGATTGTTTCGAGATAGTTATATCTCACGTATAAGAACACCCAAGATTGTCAAGTTGTGCTACAACATCGAGTAATGACTTAACTCGATGTTGTGAAGCACCATACTCGCAATCGGGTTACAATCACTTTGTCCAAAGAGTTATCCTTAGGGGACCTTATTCAAGGACGAACATCCCGAATTTCTTATGTTACTTGGATAATAGGACAAAAGGGAGGGGGATGAAATCGAGATACTTAAAGGAATGGTAGCCCAAAGAGACGTCCTGTCAAACCCATAGCAGGGGGGATGGAATAGAGATACCTAAAGGAAGGGTGGCCCAAAAAGACGTCCTGTCCAACCCATAACGGTTGTTCGCAGTTGGCCAGACCCACATGGGCGATGACACATCAAAGGGACTGAGCACAAAGCAGGCATTGCTTGCACACTTGTATAAAGTAACAAGTGACAGTCAACGTATGGACAATGACACGTGGAATCATCTTACTGAGTCTAGCCCTCGATGACCGACACTTGTCACTTCTAAGAGTTTTGGCTATAAAAGCCGTTACTCCCATTAGACAAAGGATGAAACTTAGAGACAATCTAGGATTCACTAGGAAAACCTAGAATCTCCGATTTCAAAGCTCCTTTGTACTTGTGCGCTCTTTGACTTTGGAATCTTCGATTCTTCTTCTTTGTTCTTCTTTTACTTGATTTTAGCGCTAAGAAACCTTGTATTGAATCGACCGTTAAAATTAGGCCACTACGAAAGAGTTACTCAAACCCATATTCCATTGGTGGTTAACCACTCAGGTAATGCCATCTATCATCTTGAATTACTTTAGTTAATCTTGATTTATTAACCAATTTTGGAAATCAACATTACTGACTCCTAAACCAATACCCGTTGAATTTTAAACGCTTTCTTTCCCCAATTAAGCTTCAGTCGGTGTCATCCAGCCCCTCAAGATGATCTTATGTTATTCACCCACAAACTTTTGTTTGTATAAGCCTGGTCCCATCACAAGATAAAAGATTGAATCGTAATCACGACCAGTCCAACCCCTCTGATCGACATAACAAAAACTTCACGAGTCGTATCATCTCAAACCTTAATGAATTGGCATTGTATGTAACTATAACCCGGCGATTCAATCAATCAGAATTTACTGCAGACACCAAAAGTCAAACCGTTTATCAACAAAAAGACTTGCCTTTACACCAGTCTCAAAAAGTCCTCCAGATTCAGACAAAAAAAGACCCAGCTGCTTTACATGACCAAAACGCTCTCTCTCTAGATCTAACTCTCTTTTGTTTCCCCAAGTCTCACCACCACCAGTGCACTACCAACAAACAAAAATAAAAAAGAAAGAATTCCAATACCTTTTTCATGGTTTCTGGATTTTTAGCACTGATCTTTAGCCTGCTTTCGGGTCTCAATGGAACCGCCGGAATATGTGGCCGGAAAATTCGAAGCCGCTGAGAAGATCATTCTCAGGTGGGACTCGACGGCGTCGGAAGAAGCTAGGGAACGAATGATCTTCGATGACGATCGAATGGAAGCTGATCGGTACTTGCAAGCGGTGGACGACATCCGACGATCAATGGAGTCAACAACTATATCTGGCGATCACAGCAAAGTGAACGCTGCAATTCAGATCGCCATGGCCAGGCTCGAGGACGAGTTCCGTAACATATTGATTATTCACACGACTCCATTAGAGATCGACTCGCTTATCGATCCCTTTTCTTCGTCAACTCGTTCCAGTTCTAGAACTGAGACTGCTGGAGAATTTGAGGACGAAGACTATCCAGAAGAAGGCGATGGCCACGGCAAAGCTGATGAACAGGAACAAGATGAACAAGAAGGGAGTAGTACTTCTACGTATCGGTCAACAAATAGCATCCGCGAGATCGATCTGATTCCATCGGAAGCAATCTACGATCTCCGTAGCATTTCCGAGAGGATGATCTCCGCCGGATATCTACGGGAGTGCATACAAGTCTATGGAAGTGTCCGTAAATCGGCCGTTGACGCGAGCTTCAGACGCCTTGGCATAGAAAAGCTCAGCATCGGCGA
>JAUPMG010000006.1:16000346-16012112 GCA_031762675.1 Pachysandra terminalis
CATACGTTTTCGCATTTTCTCCCGCTCATTCCTCATCTCAAATACATGACCCACATTTTCTATGTTTCTTATCTTATGCAGTACCTCTTGAAAACTGTCTTGGCCTTTTCCATTTTCTTTTTATTTGGTCCTCACATCCTCGTCTTTATATATATATATATATGATGTTAATATTTCTAGGCATTAGTTTGCTAGGTACAGTAGTCTGAAATTGTTATTTCAATTAAATGACCAAAAGACCCCTTACTTTATTAACTAATTAAATTCAACTAACTATTGTAAAATTTATTTGTGTTAATCACTTAACACAAATATATATATAGTGTTAATATTTCTAGGCATTAGGTATCTAGGGACATAAATCTGAAATTGTTATTTCAATTAAATGATCAAAATACCTATTACTCTGTTAACTGATTAAATTCAACTAACTACTTTAAAATTTATGTGTTAATCAGTTAACATATCAAAGGTATTTTGGTCATTTAATTAAAATAATAATTTAAAATTTTTGTCCCTGACAAATCGACACCTGAAAATAACATCATCGATATCAAATCTATCCCTATCTAATAATAATAATAATTCAAACTCTTGTTTATAAAATCGATGATTTCGATGACAGTGACGAGAATAAGCGGGCATGATCATAAGGGTTATCTAAGTTCCGTTGACCGACCTCGAACTTATAATTCCGGATCAAGCCCTGTCATAATAGAGTTCGTTAATCTCGAGTTTGGCCTAATTATAGAAGAGAAGAGAACGAAAGTTAAGGTCCAGACGAACACTCTTTACATATAATCGTAATATACGATACTTAAAATGTGGTTTTGGGATAGAAACTTTGACGTAAGATTATTTAAATAAGCTTCCACATGTGAGCTATCTGTCTCACTAGGTTTCAGTGATTGAAGCGTTTCACCGGACAATTATGACTGATATAGTCATATAGCAATTTATAGTATACTAAACTTGGTGATAGCTAGTGTTTTATATAACCACACACCACCTTGATATTTGTATGGACCTTAAAACCTTAGGGCAGCCCAATCGTATTAATATAGCCTATATCCAAGCTCGTCGACACATCGGGCCGGGCCACCACTCACATGAGCAGCCCTTTTGTCGAGCCCATTGGTAGGAAATAGCCAAAGGAGGAAAACCTTGCAAATCTAACGGCTATGAATACGATCCAATGATGAAGATGATTCTTGACATGGGTTCAACTGAGGGTGTACAAATGGGTCGCGCATGCCAGTGTGGTATGCTATGGCTTGTGCCTTTTGTATCGTGGTTCGGGCATGGTTTTACTCAATTATTTATCGGATCATGTGCTAAATTTTCGACATCTCCACCCATCACGACATTGGACACAATTATTATCTAGGCCCATGTTTTTTACCTATATTCTGACCAAAACTAATCGTGCCCGTGCCCAATCATGTCCGGCCGTGCTGTACCGAGGGGTGCAGATCTTCTGTGATTTGGATCATAGAAAACCTCCTGTGAACATCACAAGAGGTTGACATGTGTCCATAGGTGGGGCCTATTAAGAAGGGTGACCTGCAATTTTGAAAACCCTAAGAAAAGGGTGAATTTGGGTGCCCACCACTTTAACTGGTTTCTACTTATTAAGGTAGAAGCCAATTAAAGCAGTGGGCCTGCCTAGGATACATGTCAACCTCCTGTGAGGTTCATAGGAGGTTTCTTGTGATCCAAATCACAGAAGATCCTCATTATGTACCGTGGGTCATGAACCTAGATCCAACATGACATTATGAGGCTTATGCTCTGTCGTGCTTGGGCACGGCCCAAATCATGCTGGGCCGGGCAGGCACCCGTCGCCCAGCCCATTTGTACACCCCCTAGGTTCAACAAGGTTGGACCACCCACAAATTCACAGGCCAATGGGTCCATCTAAAAGTACAGGCCAAAAGGGTCTGATATCATCCCTTGAATCCACCGGCGGAGATGGATACGGCACATGGACCCGCTAATTTCCGACGAGGAAAGCACGATCTACGGTGTTCGCGCCAGGGTGCACGTTAGCGAGAACCGCATCCAAGCGGCTAACAAAATCAAACGAAAACCCGTCGCATCCTTACAGCAATGGCGTGGGTGCAGTACGCCCTCTTTTCCTTCCCGCGATCAGCGTCTTCGAACAACACTATCGCCATAACCAGATTAACCGTAACTTCTAAGTCTTCTTCCTCTTCTTCTCCATTAAAACTCACGAAGAGAAAGAACTATTTGCGCCAAAAGATTTTAAAAACCTATCCTACACATCTTGTTCCTTTAGAAACCCTAGAAAACCCTAGAATTATTAGTGAAACCCTAGAAGTCCCACGAGAACAAGAGCTCGAGATTGCTTTTGATGGAGGTCTCGTTGATTGTTCCGGTGAGATTATCAGAGAAGAAAACGCTGAGCAGGAGGAGCTGGAATCAAATGTTGTTTGTGTCTCCGGGACTGACAACGCCGGAGTTTCCAACGCCGTTGGTGTTGTTTCTTTCAGGTCAGTGCTCGAATTGGCATTGTGCATTGTCGGTCTTTTTGTATTTCAGACCATTTGTGCTGTTTGGGTTTTTGGATCTTCTGATCTTGTTAAGAAATCTAAAGTTGGGGATGGAGATGTTGAACTGGAGATTAGTGGGTCAGAAACGTTGAATGGCCAGAATTTGTTGAATAGAAGCGAAAATGTTTTTAAGAAATTTTTGGGTTCTAAACCTGGTGGAGTTCTTGAGATGGATGAGTCTCAATTGGAAGAAAAAATTGCTAAAATTAGAGCTATGGCGAGGGAAGCTCGGCGTAGTGAGGGGAAAGAGTTGGGGGTCGATGATTTGGTCTCATCTTCTGATGTAGTTTGGGATGGTGGTGATGAATTTGCTGATGGAACTGCGAATTCTGGGTTCAAAACTGGCATTGAGAAAGAAGTAGATGAACGATTAATTAAGTTACGAAAGAGATTCCGTTTCCTTCAAGAGAAGTCACTCATGGCATCAGTTATTTATTTGAGTAATTCAGATGAAAGTAGAGAGATGAAAAATTCGAAGATTTCGAATGCCGAAGGGAAAGTAGAAACATCAGTGTTGAGTAATTCACCTGAAAGTAGAGATATGAAAAATTCGAAGATTTCGAATGCCAAAGGGAAAGCAGAAACATCAATGTTGAGTAATTCACCTGAAAGTAGAGAGATGAAAAATTCGAAGATTTCAAATGCCAAAGGGAAAGCAGAAACATCGGTGTTGAGTAATTCACCTGAAAGTAGAGATATGAAAAATTCGAGGAATTTGAATGCCAAACGGAAAGCAGAAACATCAATGTTAAGTAATTCACCTGAAAGTAGAGAGATGAAAAATTCAAAGATTTCGAATGCCAAAGGGAAAGCAGAAACATCAGTGTTGATTAATTCACCTGAAAGTAGAGATATGAAAAATTCGAAGATTTCGAATGCCAAAGGGAAAGCTGAAACACTAGTGTTCAAAAAGAAGCAGAAGTTTAGAAGCTATACTAGTAACAGTGGGAATAACCCTAAGGGATTTCAGGGTTCGAAGGATCACAGCATGTCTAAAGAAAATGACAGAAAGAATGGTAGCAAAGATCTATCTAGAAGGAGCAGAAGTACCTCTGATAGCGGTATGAATGTATCAGTTGGGGAACAGGAGCAAGACCTGCCTGATCGTGCTTCACGAGAAAATATGGAGGAAGAAGATTTTCATCGGTTGAAGGATAAGGGTTTGGATAAGTCTTTATCGGAGGTGTCAAGAAATGAAGTTGGAAAAAATTCACTCGCAAAAGAGTTGAATTCGTTTCAAGCTATCAGAAGGAAGCCAAATAGAGAAGTGAAGAGTTTGAAAAGGGGGTTGGCAACGGGAATTGAGCTCACTGAGCCCAAGACAGGTAAGACTCTTTATCTTTCTTTTGATTAATAAGCTTGTATGATTTTTTTTTTTTCGTATTGGTTTCTCATTCAAAATGGTGATATTGCTTAGGCTTGAGCTTTTATCTTACTTGTGTACACAGTACATGTTGTTGAAGCTATTATTGTATTCCCTAATTTCTGATATTTCAATCAAATATATAGGATTTGGTGTCACATTATCTGTAATACACAAGTTTGTTAATGTTATGTCTTTGATGTTTTCAGACAGAAGCATAGCTGAAGCACCGCACTTTTCAGATACCATAAGATATCATCTAGAATTAGACATTAGATTACTCCTGCTTCACTTTGAATTTCCTGAGTGTGCAGATATTTTAGTTCATATATTTTTTTTTTAATTTGTACGCTACTTGTAACCTACAATCATATATGCCAGTTCAACTCCTCGTTCAGTCTATCTCAGGATATATAAAGTCCTGAGTACTGTTGACATCTTTTTTATTTTTATTATATATTATAAATAAAGTCAATCACCCAAGTGTTTGTTGCTTTTCACTCTTTCTTTCTTATATATTTTTTTTCTTCCCAACTCTAGGTGGTATTCCAGCTAGCAGTCATGAAACGCCTTTGGCTGATTCAGTAGAGCCAAGAGAATCAGGTGAGTTGAAGACACAAATTTCCCAAAGCTTCAGAAAAGAAGACCTGGACACTTGTGCAATATCTAGTAAGCAAGCTGCATTGAGTGGCAATGGCAGCTCCAGGCTTCTTTTACAAAATAGAGAAGTCAGAAAGAAACCAATAGTCAATCAAAGCAGAAATGAGCAATCAGAAATTAAGAATGATTTGTGGTGGTTGAATCTTCCTTATGCTCTAGTATGTAAAATCTGGCTAAGATACCTATGCTTTATTGATAATAATTGTAGCCCATTTCTGTGCATATAATTTATAAATGGAGAGATAGCTTAGCTGTTTTCCATCTTATTTCTCTTTAAATGTCAGTCTAGCGGTTTGAAGCATATTTTTTGGGGGGTGGGGTTTAATTTACAGCTTTTATATCCCCTTTCAGGTTATCCTTTTGCGTAGAGGTTCTGATCCTAAAGGACCGAGAGGGCTTTATACATTTAAGATCAATTCTCATTCCCAGGATGAGAGCTGCATATCTTATACTGTTGCATTTGAGGACCGGAGTGATGCCGTTAACTTTTGTTATCTACTGGAATCTTTCTTCAAAGATCTTGGAGACTTCACTGCTGATATTGCTCCTTTATCAATAAGAGTAAGGATCTAAACTTGTTTTTGTTGTGTTTTGTGTGCAAATAGGGGTAATGGGGGAAAGAAATCACAACAGATATATGGTCTGTATGCTTACATGGGCCAAAACAGGTTGTGAATGGGCTGGTCTTCGTAACTAGAGGTAGAGGCAGGATACTTCAACAAAGAAGACATCCGATAGATCATTATATAAAAATAAAATTATATTATCATCTTTAAAAAAAAAAAAAATCTAAACTCGAAGTTGTAAAGTTTTTAATTGGGCATCTAAATGCTTCAATTTGCAATTGGATATTTGATCACTCAAACTAAAAGGAAAATTTTAGAGGCCTGCTATGACCTATGATGTATGGATTATAATGTTGGCAACAAAGAAGTAATATAAGTATAGGATGAGCATTGCTGAGATGAGGATGTTGAAATGGATATGTGGGAAGACTAGGAAAGATAAGATAAACGATGAACGTATTCGAGAGTGTCTTGGTATTGCTCAAGTAGGAAATAAGATAAAAGTAGGTTCAAATGAATTGGGCATATAAAGAGAAGACCTAGGGAGGCAGCTATGAGAAGGTGTGAGGGGCTATTCATTGAAGGATCTAATAGGGCGAGAGAAAGACCAAAAAGAACCTAGATGGAGTTAGTCTAAAAGAATTTGAATACTTATAATCTGATTGAAGATGTGATTTTTGATAGATTGGACGAAAGAACAAGATTCATGTTGCTGACCCCGACTAGGTCGGATAAGGTATTTTGTTGTTGCTGTTGTTGTAACAAAGCAAATTGGTACAAAACAAACTACATGTCATCTATAACAACATAAATGGAAAAGCGAAAAAAAAAACACCAAGAAAAAACTGTAGCATTATTAGGATTGTATATATAGGCAAAATATAACTCTAAAATAAAAAAATAAAATTTTTAAGTAAATTTCAAGTGAACAAAATTCAAAAAGGAGGCAGTAAACAAAATCAAAATTACTGCTGAAATAAAAAAAAAATATTTATATCAGAAAAATAAAGCAAAATGGATAATATTAGAAAGGGGAAGAAGAGAAGAAAGAAGTAGATTGAGTTTGGGAATGAGAGATTCTAACTCCTTTAAAGACAAAAATGGACCAATCAATAAAAAGAGGGAGCTGCAACCGGCATAAAATAATAGAAAAAATATTAATATATAAAGCCTTTTATAGATATTTTTGTTTGTAAATATTTATGCAGACTTCCTTTAGTGCCCCCATATTTTCATGACAGTTTATCAAAGCCCCCTTATAATTCAAAATAGCTTTCTTTTGCCTGGATTGTCACTATACATTTAAGCACTATAATGTGTTTTGAGGAGCTTGATTCTTGATGCTGCTTAATCACTTTTCTTATGCTTGCTTTTAATCTTGACTAAATCTGTACAATCTCAATCATATATAAGTCAGATGCACGTGGAGAGTAAAAAAAACTCCTTTAAAGCGTCCTGTATTCGCCTCTAAAAGGCTCTTACATTTGGGTCCATGTTTCTATTTACGGTTTTAAATCATCAACACAATACCTTTCCCCAACTAGTTGGGGTCAGCATTTTTAGGGTTTTAAGTAATGGAGTCAAATAAACAGTTGCATGTCCTATATTTTTGTTTCTTTCCTCTTTTACTTTTTTTTTTAAATGAATAATGGAAATTAACAGGCCTTTAGGTTTTTGTAAATAATGGAAATTAACAGGCCTTTAGGTTTTTGTAACCTGAAAGAGTACTAAATGGTAAAGTAATGCTAAATACTAAATCTCAATCAGTGTGTATATCATATCTCCAAACTAATTGGATATACTTTTGTATATGGTTATTTAGATAAGCCTGACAACGATGGTTATTCAATCTTGATATTGGATTCTGCAACATTCCCTAGGGGAAGTCTGCGCATATACTATCACATCATTGTGGCCAGTGGTAAACTTAGTCATTCCTGTTTGCAACAAAATCCCTATTTTTGCTGGGACTGTTGACTTTATGATCTTCCATTTGTGCCACATTTCTTTTCCATTTATATGAGATGCATTTTTTTGTAGGTCGATATTGATGCCAACATGAGATGGGATGTTGAACTTTGATGATATTTTTTTTTTTCCAGGAACTTGTTGAGGCAGGAAAGTCAAGTACCATAAAGTTAATTGTTGTGAGGAAGGGCCAACTTCAGCTTTACGCTGGCCAACCACTTGCTGATGTCGAGATCGCTTTGCGCTCCTTAATAGAATAAAATCAACATGCCAATACACGTAAGAGCGCAAGAGCATGGGCAAGAGCTTGGGAATGGAATTAAATGAAAGCTAGCTCCTTTGTAGAATAAAATCAACATGCCAATACACGTAAGAGCGCAATAGTATGGGAAAGGAATTAAATGAAAGCTAATCTTCTTACAGGAAGAGCACCGAACAGTTGGGTATGTTGGTCGATGAATTCCACCTGGAAGTGGTGAGTCCAATGACAAACACTTCTATTTCTCTGTTGTGGAAGGAAAATTTCGCTTCATCATTAGAGAATATTTTAGAATAGCAGTTTTGTAATTGACTGAGTTAATTTTTGGATATAATCTACCATATATATAGATGACTGCTTAGCAAACTGTCATACTCGGTGTGTTTTGCTAGCATTTTCCTTCATAGATAGATCTGTTAAGAAGTCTGGTGACCTTCGAATATGTCAAAGCAAGCTTCATCAACTCTTTGGACCTTGAGCTGGGAAAATTAACTCAAGGTATTCGTGCTTGCCCAGATTAGCATTTTAATTGATTATCATTTATATGACAGCTAAATTGTTCATTATGAATCATTATTATTTTCCATTTATCGTATATGATATGAGCTTCTTTTGTGCGTGTGTGCGCGCGCGCATGCATGTGTGATACTTTTTGAATGAACCTGTTTGTATGAATGCAATTGTTTTAAAGTTCTACTCAAAATCTTTGGCATGGAAATTGTTGTGAGGTCTTAAACTGTGTGTGTGTTCTTAAGTCTCAGCCCCTAGACATTCCTTTTACCTTCACCAGTTGTTAATAGTTGGCTTTGTTTAATTATTATTTATTAATTTTAATTTCTAAAAAGAAAAATTTCAATTGAAAGGGTACCAAAGGAGTAGAAGTTGTACCAATCAAGGTTTTAAATTTCGATTTCATTTGTGATTTCGCCAGTGGGGGTGGCGAAATTTCACCCAAATTTTGTCAAATTTCGATATATTGTCATGTCTCAGACTGAAAAATAGCGACATTTTGCCAGTATTCCGGCGAAATTTAAAACCATGCTACCAATACAATACTAATAAGGAGCAGACTTTAAAGAGATACTTGCTATTCAACAGCAGAATTTTCTAACTGGTCAGCAGTCCTATTCCTCTCCCCATATACATGACTAGCACATGCCCACTCCATGCTGGTACCTATATCCACATTATTTTTCCATTCTTTTTTAGCCCCATCTAATCCTAATGCTTAACCAAGTAGACGAAATGACAGAATATACTGAACCCATTTCTAACCCAATCGGGTCTGGGGAGATCCGACTTTAAAATCTCTTTTATTCTCACTAAACATCTCTTTTATTCTCGTTCCTTTTCATGAAAATATATCTATAAAAAATAACTAAACTTGTTATGCATCTAATGTATTGTATATAAAAAGAGAAAATTACCTATAACCTTTACTTTTTACAAAAGAAAAATCTACTAAAACGTCTTGTCTAACTTTGAAATCACTAAACGGTTATCTGTCATGTTTTGTTATATGATAGATGTTAAAATGACCAATTTATCATCTTTACTATTGTGTATAAGTCTTAATAATGAGGTACAAGTTCTTTATAGTGAGTCTGTTACATGGTAGAAACATGATAGAAGTTAGAATGACTAATATATTCTCTTTATTGTTGTGTACAAATACCTTACAGTGAGATACAATTCTGTCACGTACAAATTAAAATAATTATAAAAAGAGAAAATAAGGATAATTTTGAAGGAAAAAAAAAGAATGAGAAGATAAAACCATTTTGTAATATTATAAAGGTAAAAAAAAAGTAATATTATAAAGCTTGATTTGAAAGGTTATTTCAAAAATAGACAAGACATTTTAATAGGTTTTTTTTTTTCCAAAATAAGATATTGTTGATTAGGCTGGCTAATTCAACCCTACTGTCAGCAGCTACGCACGGTGATTAGACTATTTAGTGAAAATGCAGGAGTTGAAATGACAGGAAGATATCTGACCGTTCTTATCACCAATAAAGGCGACAGCTTCTCAAGGAAGCTACCTTTTGAATTTCAGCTTGTAGGGGGGATGCCACGTGTCCCAAATCCAACAAACACGTCATTTCCTCTCTTTTGAAATATTCAAAAGGCTCGAGGACTTATTTTCCCACGACACACTGCCTTCTGGGCACCCGAGGGAATGAGAATCTTATTCTTCTCTCGATAAACCTCATTTTACTCGAATGACGTATTTAGGGGCATACTACCCCTAATGGACTCCCCAAATAGTTATGATCTCTCTGGATCCTCGAATTTACATCTATCTGCTCTCTAGAATAAACTTCGAGTGACGTTAATATATTCCTTTATATTTTAAAGATATTTTTATACAAGGAAGGATCATCGAGGGAACTTTCTGTACCTTCTAACTCGGAAGTCATTCTTGGATCACATCCATAGACTTCGAAGGCCCACATTTTATGATTTGTCTTGAGTAAATCACAAGACATGTATATTCCTCCCGAGGAACAACCTCGACGGACATAGCCTGAGGGACAACCTCGACGGACATATCCGAGGGACATGTAAACACCCCAATTTGCACGAAAAATTGTTCTTTTTTATTTTTGCAGCTTCATGAGGCATGAGCTTGGCACTTTAGCAATCATATCGTCATCCTCAATCCCTAATCCACTTGAGCTAAACATCTTGTCAAAACCCCTAAAGTTGTATAAAATTACCAAAATACCCTCAGTGTCCCCTTATGCTTCGTCGTTCCCCAAAATCCATTTCGGACATCATATTTGAATTCTAGGTTAAAAATGTGTTCCAACGGCTATAATATCGCCTAGTTTCGAGATCACGAGAAAAAATGACTGTTTTACCTTTCATATCGTTTTGAGTTGAATTTATGATTTTTGGAAGTCGAACAAATATTCCGACTCAGGATTTGATTTTTTCATGAAAAATCCTTCTAATGGTTGTAATTTGGTCAAAATACGAGATTGGTGATGAGAGGGGTATTTTAAGTATTTGATAATATTTTAAATGGGTTTCAAATAATCAAGAGGAGGAAATTAGGTGTAAATAATTATTAAAAGAAAATGAAAAAAAAAGAGGTATTTAGATTAGAATTAGTTTTAGGAAATAAGTAGGATTAGGATGAGGTTTAGGTTTAGATTAGGTTTTTAATAAAAAAAAAAAAAAAAAAAAAAAAAGAGGGGAAAACAATAACCCGTATTGGGTTCTTCTTCCTTCCCCCCTTTCTTTTAGGCTGTGTTTGGAACCTTGGATTTCAGAAGAAAAGAAAAGAAAGTGCTAAAGAAAGCACTTTCTTTTGTTTGGTTGACTTTTTTTGAAAGAAAAGAAATGGATTTTCTCTCAAATATTTTCTTTGTGACTAAAACATTTTCTCTCTAAAATGGTAGAGACTTTGAAAGAACATAAAAGAAAAAAAGCTGGAGAGAAAGCCTCTCTTCCACCAAACTACCATTACCCCCACCACCCTCACACCCCCACAACCACCCCCACAACCACCACCACCACCACCCCACTACAACCACCACCCCACCACCACCACCACTCCACCTCTACCACCACCCCACTACAACCACCACCACCACCCCTCCACCTCACCACCACCACCACCGCACCCCCACCACCACACCACCATAATGTAATGACCTAAACTCCCTAAAGTTTTTCCCAAAAATTTAAATTAATTTTTATGTGATTTATTTAGTGCATATGCGTATTATTATGTGATTTATGTAAGTAGGAGTTAATTAGAATAGTTATTTGAATATAGGGGTCGTAGTGTAATTAGGAGTTTATGTGAGGTAGTAGTTATAAATTAACTTGTATTTGTTTGAATCGTTCACGCACAGTTGCGTGAACGGATTCATAGGGATCGTGGTGAGGTGGCCAGCAAACGTGGGGTGAGAGAGGGAGTGATAGGAGGGATGAGGGCACTAGACCTCATCCATTCTCTCGGTTCGTTGGTTGCTGTAGAAGATAGAAGAAGAAAGAGAGGAGAAAGAGAAACCATTGTTGCTGTTTGTTGTGATCATAGAAGGAATGATCGATTCGAATTTCAGTAAGTACTCAGTCTAACCATCCTCAATCTTGATGATTTTTTGTTTTAAAAGCATGAAAGGAAGGTCTGGATTTAGTTTAAAGCATGTGTGTTGCTCGGTTGTAAATTTTTAAAGGTTTATGTGAATGAACTTATAGATATGTTGATTTTGATTTCTGTTCTGAAAGGTTACATGCTTGTTTTTAGAAGCAAATCTATATTTCTATGCTCTGAATTGGATTCGGCATCAATGGATTACATGTACAATTTCTGAACTGAGTTTTTTGCCAAAACAGAGCATAATGAATGTAGATTTGAAAACA
>JAUPMG010000006.1:16021230-16032238 GCA_031762675.1 Pachysandra terminalis
TGGTACTTGCTGCCACAAATAGGCCTTTTGACCTTGATGAGGCTGTTATAAGGAGACTTCCCCGGAGGTAAATCTTCGAACTACTTTAAGATTGCTTGACTTGTCATATCTAAGTATCATTCTTATAAAGGAATAGCTGTTATGTGTGGATATAATAGGCAGGTTTTCTATTTTGAGAAGGATTTTCCTTGTGAGAGGAGGGATGAAATGACCAATCCGGGGTTGCAGTGACCCTATAAATATCCCATTATGGCTGCTCCCTCAACTAACCACATGTTAGACATCATCCTCATTGACTTTCATATTCAACTATTTCCTGCAGATTGATGGTAAACTTGCCAGATGCCCCAAACAGAGAAAAAATTCTAAGAGTTATATTGGCCAAAGAAGATATGGCACCTGATGTTGACCTGGAAGCAATTGCGAAGATGACTGATGGATACTCTGGGAGTGACTTGAAGGTTGCCCAAATCTTAATTTTCTTGCAATCTGCAGTTTCAACAATTGGAACCTGAACTATTAAATTTGTCAAATTCCTCTAATAAATCTTTTTGGTTGTCAGAATCTCTGTGTTATGGCGGCACACTGTCCCATAAGAGAAATTTTAGAAAAGGAAAAGAAGGTTAGTCTCGTATTTAAATATCCAACTTCATTTTGTTGCTTGCCCTTTTCCCTTATTAGAGATCAGACTTGGCCCTAATCATTTAGAGGAGGCACATAGTACTACCTCCATTTGTGATTGTGATCCTATGTGATGCATCGGGGAAAAAAAAGAAGGAAAAAAAACAAAAACAAAATCACTTGTGTTTAAAGCAGTTGACTTGATGGTTAAAGATTGATGTTATCTGTTGTAAAGCTATCTGTTAATATATTTTTGCTATTTTCAGGAAAAAAATTTAGCGTTGGCAGAAAATAGATCGCTACCTACACTATATTGCAGCACAGATATCCGCCCTCTAGGCACGAATGATCTGAAATATGCACATGAGCAGGTATTAGTATTTTTGTTTCTTTTCAAATATTTCTATGAAAGGTCAGGTATCCTCTTTAAAGTGATAGGCAGATCTAAGTCTTGGACACTGTTTAATCTTCAAGTTGGTAGTAAAGAAGTGTTATAGAGAAATAAAATTGGTAAAGAGAAAATTAGAAGATAGTAAATTTGTGAGTTGAATATAGAGAAGTGAAAGGAAAAATTGCATATACCAAAAAATGAGCAAAAGAAAGGAAAAGAAAAGTGCAAATTTAACGCATAAATGTGTGTGCGCGCGCTGGTTTGTGTACAGGGCAATAGATATTTGCATGTTGCTTAACTATATTCTTAAATATGTTATATTCCCATAAAAATGGAGGAAGATTTGAGGGATATATCCTCATGTCAGTGTTGTCTTAAATTTGTGAGTTATTGGTGTAGGTATGTGCAAGCGTATCGTCAGAGTCGGCAAATATGAATGAGCTACTTCAGTGGAATGATCTATATGGAGAAGGCGGATCAAGGAAGAGAAAATCACTCAGCTACTTCATGTAGAGGAAGAGGTTTCGTATTTGTGTTTCCTATTTTTGGCTCTTTGCCCCATAAAAAAGTCCGAGCAAGATTAGGGGACTGGTATTGATGGGCATTCCGTCGCATGTTCCCCATGTATTATATATATAGTGGTGCATAACTTAAAAAAAATCTCCAGTATTTTTATATATTTTTTTTCCTTCCGTCATTAGTGAGCCTTACTTGTCAAGCTGATGTTTAATCAAAGTTATTAGGCTAGGCCTTTCTACCTGTATATATTTAAAAAAAATCAATTAAAAGAATTATGTATTTTTATTTTCTACCTGCTCTGTTGTTGTCTTAATGACAGTCTGATCAGTCAAATTTCTGGGTTTGGAAATTGATGTATATTTACAGGTACTGTCAAATATAGGGTTTGGTGGGAGAGGAGATTTTTTCAACTTTCAGCAAACGTCGCAAATGTAATTGAATAAAATTTAGCAAAATCCAGAAAGCATGTTGATTTCTTCAATTTGAATATATATATTTGTAAGAAAAATTTTATTCTCTGAATATAGTAAAACAGGATCCCAATGAAAAACCTTGATTGGAGGCGAGGGGAGGACAAGTTTTAATCTGCCAAAAAAAAAAAAAAAAAACAAATAGTACTATAATCGTTTTAAAACAAAATGATGCACATGAATAACATTTGCTCTCGAATATATTTACAACATAAACAAATGAAGCACATGAATAGCTTTTGCACTGTCGACTATATTTACACCATAATCAATCAGTAACAGGTAGGACTCACCACCCATGGCAGGCTTGCGACTTTATGATTGTTCTGTAACAGTCGCTCTAAGCCCGTCAATATACTCCGGCCAAAAGACATAATCGATAATATATATTAACACTTCACAAAGCACAGCAAACGGAAATTTTGCAAACAAATTCAATGAAAGAAAAAAAGGGCTAAAGCAGAATGCAGGATAAGTAGTTGCTGGACCCCCAAGGCTTTCTATGATTTGATCAAAATGATGGATGTTGGTAGCTTGTGCATTGCTAATACCAGTCCGGGCTCTGTTGGGTAAATCAAAGCAAAATTGTTGACCTGTGGCTCAAGCTGTAACCAAAAAAAAAAAAAAGTCGGTATGGTCGGTACATGATAGTTAACTTAAAAAAGTTCAGCTACTGCATTTGTGTTTACCTCATTCAACTTCTATAAGCTGCACGACTGCAGCGACACGCAAGGCCCCAGCTTGAAGAAATTCGGGAAGCTCATCAAATAATAAAGCTGTGCGCCAGCCCCATCCTTTAGGAGCCTTTGGCAACAGAGTTCCTGTTTGTTTAAAGCTTCCAAACACCTTGACATCTCTTTTGGATGGGCAAATCAACTATAAAGAACCATGTAATTTGTTGACAGTGATCTAGCACAATCAGATGTTATATGTTACCGATTAAATAACTGGAAGTTGTTCGGTTACGAAGATTTACCTGATAACGGGCAGTAACCTTTTCACGGGAATCTAAATACATGTGAACCTAGAAAATAAATGATAAATGATAATGAATAGAGATGATAAATGTGCAGACTGTAAACCTAAAGCTTAGCAATTTCTTGGATGGAAGTCTCCTGTTCAAGCTGACAGTATAATTTGAACAACAAAGAGATAAAGTTTGAGGGCTACAGATATTGTTTCTGGTGACTGGAAAGAGGGCAAAAACTAAAATTCTGAGATCCTTATAAATCAAATAGACGGAGAGCTGACTGATCGGTCAAAAAGAAACTTCAGGAAGAATATATTTCTAGTGCATATTGTGAATAGGGATGTAACGAGCCGAGCCGAGCTTTGCCCAGCTTGGCTCGGGCCCTTAAACCTTGAGCAAGGCTTAGGCTCGGCTCAAGCTCATTAAAGATTTTAGGGATCGGGCTCACCTCAGACTTGGCTCGTAAAAGGCTCGGCTCGCAAAGAAGCTTAGTTTAATCCAAATACATCAATATTATAGTTGACGATTGTTATTATATAGAGTAAAATATATTAACATGTATTTTTCATATTAATATACAAAATAAGATGTAGGAATATAGATGCATAATTTTATAAATAAACCAAGCCGAGCTTTAACCAAGTAGAGCCTACCCAAGCTCGGCTCAAGGCTGGTAAGATAATGAGCTTTTTTTTTGGGCTCAAGATCAGCTCACGATCCTAATTATAGAGCTCAAGCTTGGCTCGTATGCCTTCGGCTCGTTGACACCCCTAATTGTGAATCATCTTGTGCTTTATTTTAGAAAGAAAAAGCTGACCTTTCGTATGGAATCAGTAATCTCAGCTTTACGTCGATGGAGAAACAATCCTGAAATTATATGAAGAGATGTGAATCAAGTCAACATTGTACTGTAGTTTCTTTGTATCATGAAACAGGATACAGATATTCTCTATAGTAAGTTTTCTACTAGTGGGAATATTACCTAGAGTACGACGTCCTTGGGGGTCTTCATCATTAAAAGCCTGAACACTTACCTGTAAACCTCATCATATTAAAATTAATCATTTCATATCACAACACAAGAAGGCACTTGAAATGAATCATTGAAAAGATAGTGGCTCTGACAAACAAGACCTTCCATAAGGAACCAGCATAAAATACTTCTCGTGAGTGCTTTACTTGGCCATCAGCAAGGCGGTGCACATCTTCAAATTCAACCCTGAGACACCAGTGAAAAAACTTTTACAGCATGGACAAAAGGTTTCATCAAGTGAAGTTGAATTGAGGAAAAAACATATAAAAGCCAAGAATCTAATAACGAGAAACGAAAATACTGAAACATCCCTAACATGGTGGGTCATAGAGCCAAAAAAAAAAAGAAGAATAAGAAGAATAAAATACAACACGAGACACCACTATAAATGATTTCTATACAATTAAAGATCAGTAGTGCATGAGTTTGAATCAAAATCTCCAGTCTGGAATTACGAAGATGTAAGATAAAATCCATCATGAGATATCACTACTACATCATGGATGATAAGGCTTTACCTCTCTCCAAACATGATCATAATTAACATACTTAGAAAATAGATGAAACAAGAATTTTCCTATTCATGTAATAAAAAAATTAAAAATAAAAAAAATAAAAAAAACCTTCCATGTGGACCATGATATATATAAACCAAAGAAGGAAAAGAAGTACAAGCGTGGTGTGGGCCATGATGTCGTCAGTGGATTTTGCTTTCCATACTACTGGTTGCATCTACCAATTACTGGTAGAGACAAAAGCCCACGATAGAGAACTACCCATATTACATATCTCAAGATCAAGTCTGCCAAGTTTAGAAAACACAATTTAGGTCAAAAAGTAACAGGATACACAAAAGGTGAAAGATAACCCACCCAAAGCGAAAGGGGGGAAAGTGACGCAAAGGTGTTTTCATATCCAAGGATATAGAAGAACCATCAGAATCTTCCCATCCTATTCCAAGGGCCTCTTCCTGTGAATCTAGCATCTGCACAGGTATTTCACTAGCACTGGGACCTGCACCTGAAGATCCAGCTAATCTGCCTTGCAGATCCGGTTCATAGCCTCTCTCTGTTTGCTCTCCATGAACATGAACAATGTTGGTACCTCCTTGGCGCAGCCCAACCAAAGCTGTCAACCCATCTCCAGACAGATCTCCATTGAGGTCAGCTCTTACGTCTGACTCATCATTGGCAAGAGACTGCTGACAATTTCTGTTTCCCAGTCCAAAGGGAACACGCGAAAAGACAAAACGCGTCGGAGGCCAATCAGCTGTAGGCACAAAGTTACTACCTCGACCAATACCAGCAAGCCCATCAATAGGGCCCCTAACATGCGCTCTTACAGGTCTACAGAGGCCATTTCCTTCACCTTGAGCAGCATCGACAAAATATACATTTCCCATGTTGCTGGGTGGATTGTTTCGATCCGGCTCTTTCATATAATATGTAGGTGAAAATTCATATGACTGCCTACATGCACATTGCATACTTGTAAGGCAGCAATTTTTGCACGTGTCTGCTCCAATTTCTTGTACCCTGTAGCTTAGAAGCATCTACATGACAGACAGTCGACAAATTTCAGTTGCTTGAAAGAAGACGTAATCACTAACAAAACATAGAAAAAGGTGAATATTTTCTCTGAGATGGACAAAAGGGAGCTGCACTAACTGGCAGTGCTGTATGATTATACACAAAAGGGGTTTTGGAATCCACTTAGGTGGATCAGTATCTCCCAGAGTGAAAATATATTGATAGGCCTTTAACAGACCATTTAACTCTCCAACCATCCAAAAATAGTATGATAGATTGGATGACTAGGTGATAATTGAACTGTTCAACTCATCAAACTTTGGTTCCTCGCTGCCGAGTCCCTTGTTTCTATGCCATATGGAAAGCAGAGACAGGTTGACAGCTTCTTGTCATTCCTTCTCATAACATATAAAAGAAGAAATGTCACATGCAAAAGTAGGATACATGCAAATTTCTTACCTGGAGCCAGAGACCATCATTCACGGCTTTGCACGGAAATCCCATTTCTTCGAGCTGCTTCCTCACATTTAAAAGTGCCTCAAACGACATATTGCAGTATAAAAGAGAACCCCCTTCAAAGATGTTCATAAATGCATCATATTCATGGCCACATAGCCCACTGTTTCCTTCAGCATAATTTTTAACCTGTCGTCGACCTACAATCCTGCCACCCCATGGAGGTATGCCACATCTTCCCCAATCACAGGGAACTAGTGCACTACAGGGAGAGGTTGCTGAAGTACAGTTTCTTGATTGGTCCCTGGGAAGCCAAATATTGTTACTCAAGAGGTAGCATGTTCCTTCTTCAGATGGCCCCTCCATAGCCACTCCATTACTCATCATTCCGGTTGCTTCAACACCGACTGGCATTTCCACAAAAGCACAAGATGTTCTAGTTCCATCTGGATTTGAAAACGAGGTGCATGAAGTTAAAGGCTGTTCCATATTACAAGAATATTTTGGCTCCAAGTTTGATTGAGAGCATGCAGCTTGTTGCACTTGTGGTTTGGAATTGGAAGCTCCTGTATGGTAGTCAACCACACAGTCTGCAAGTTCAACCAGTATATAATGAGCAGTATCATGGCCCTCCTGATCATCCTTTAAGCTCATGTGTCCTAGTTCAGACTCTAGCGATTTAAACGTGCTCCCATCACTCAAAAATTTTCCCTTGCCTCCAGAAGAATCAGATTGAGCACCAGTTCCCTTCTCAGAACTTACTCTTCCCTGTTCTGGATGTTCTGCCTTGAGAAAGGCTCCTTTGGAAAGTAGCATGTAAAGTGCCAGCTCAAACCTTTAAATATGGAAAAAAAAAAGAATATAGAGAGTTATCCAGCTTCAAGCAATCAAATTGTGAATCAGCTTCAAGCGAGTTGACCATTTTTGAACTGTCCGCAAAACCGGACAGCTTTCCTGACCCAATAGACGCTTGCTCTCATTTGTAAACAGTCATAAAGCATACCCAATTTAAACAAACTTAAAATATCCCTTACCGTTTCTCTTCACTAGGTACCCACAGTTCATTTGAGGTCAACAGGGAATGCAAAGTTTGAGAAGAAAGTTTTGGGAGCACCTGCTCATGATAATACAAGTTAATCATGCAAATTTTCATTATAGCTGACCAGGTATCCATAACCAAAGAACGTCACTTAAAACTGAAAATCGAATAAAAAATATAAAAAAACAATTTTCAACAAAGTCAAAAGAAATTAAAATAATTAAACAGAGTAAACTTGACTGTCTGACTCTCTTCCTCTCATTTCCTAACCCTAAACCTTCAAAGATTTTGCAGCTGTGCAGGTCATGGTAAGTAGCGAGGTTGATGTGGGGTGTTAATGGTAAAATTCTGGCAGAGCAAAGCTGTATATGAGCCTGGTGAGACCAACCTAGCCGATCCCAATCCCAGTCCTGAGCTGATCTTTCATTTTCTTGTTTAAGATACAGCTGATTTACACTTCTATAGAGCACTAATCTATTAAACAATTAGACCAAAAATTCCGTATGGCAAAAATGCAATCGATTCAGACATTGGAAACATCAACCAATTTGACTTCTTGGTGAAAAAGAGGAAAAAATAAATAAAATTGATTTCTTCGAAAAAATAAGTAAATTATAATAGGTCTAGGTAAAAGTTTGTAAGTTGAGCAGTTGTGAATCTTATGATCAATGGCACATTGCAAAACCCCTGCCATGGGTTCAACAATCTTCTTGGTGTCCTTTCATCAAACTTAATTTGATGGTTGCTCTAGGAACCCAGCTCTCTTCTCATTTATTTTTTAATGAATAACCCAGCTCCATTAAGACTATGAATCTATCGTGATAGCAAAAAGAAAATTACCACATGTACTAAGGCCCAAATTGGGTTAATAACTATAAAAGAGCAAGTCACATTCATTACTTAACGTTGAAATTTCATGACAGATCCCCCTCAACCAAGCTAAAATCATGGTTAAGGACGACTCAAAATGGTTATCACGTGACCTCTCTGCAAATGAGATGACTGATTTCTTGACCAAGAATAGGTTGCATTATGCATCTTAAATCCCCCTCGCAATTGTAACTAGATCATTTCCTTCTTCCACTACTCATTACAATTCCACATTTGTTGTAATTTAAAAAGAAAAAAAAAATGTAAACATAATATTACCATATGAACAATAAGCTGCAATCTAAAACAAAAATAAATAAATAAATTGAATGAGAGCGTAGTGCAGGATGTTGCTATCTGGCTGTATAAATTGGTCATAATTCTGACCAAGTGCAGAAGTATTGACTATACCTCTGGGGTATGCCAGCATTGAGTATGGCTATTGCATGGCAGCAGGGCTATGGGGTCTTTAAGAAGGGTTATCCTAGGCATGAGAGAAGCACCCAAAATGTTATGGTTGAAGTGAATGCAACTGCAGTATTGGAGGCTTAATCGACAACAGATCAACATTTTGACCAAATCTGTCCCACATTTGAGAATGTAGGCTCTTCTTGCACGGGAGTGATAGGTCGATAAGGAGCATGACTTTGAGGGGAACCAATGTGTTGATATATCGGCTAAGATGGGACAGAGACACCAATGGCAAATGGTGTACTGTTGCATTAGTTCTATAAATAAATTCAAGATAAAGAATGACATTGGCAAAAAAAAACTAATTGAGTAGAACATTTTTGGACGTTATTAATGCTGGAAGGACAAGATAAAACAATTCAATCTACCATCCACAACCTTAAAAGTAACATTCATATCCTACCTCTTTCAATTCCATGGCACCACTTTGACAAAGATACCCCCAGCAAGCATTTCTGACACGTTCTCCATGTATACCGTAATCTTGGCTTTCAGCAAATACCTGAGTCATAAAGAGGAGTAGCTGAAACTTAACACTAACAGAAAAAAAATGTAGTAGCAGACATAGGCTGGCTAAGTAGCTTTATCTGACCTGATATGCTAAGAAGTTTGAGGTCCATAATTCTGATATGATGAAGTCTGTGCAAATTGCACATAGATCCTGCATGCATAATCTTCAAAATGAAATGGCAAACACTTCAAGATATAACACCATATAGACATAGATGGCTTAAAACTGTATCAAGGAATGATATTTTCCATTGGAAAACCCATAATTCCCAAGTTCTTTTATGCAAATCAAAGGGATTTATAAAACTATGCTACTAAACAAGTATGGAGTAGGGGTGTAATTCGGACAATTTGGTTTGGTTTAGTGGTGAAACAAAAACCAAACTGAAATATAATGAACTAAACCGAAAACCAAACCAAACCAAAATAGATTCATTTTTTCAGTTCAGTTTGATAAATTAATGCTATTTTATATACTAAATGCACACATACACATAAAACACACACACACACATACATATACATATATAGATATATGTATATTAGTCTAGTTTGGTTTGGTTTTCGGTTTAATCAAATCCTAAACCAAAAACCGAACCAAATTAATTCGGTTTTTCATTTTCCAAACCAAAACCAAACTGAAATGGATAAAAAACAAACCAATCCAACTTTTTCGGTTTGGTTCTTTCTTTTTTTGGTTTAAACTGAACCAATTGACACCCCTAATATGGAGTACCTGAAGATCAAGAAATGATGCAACAGCGAGAACGCGAAATGCATTGTTGTCATTAAGCTTAGGGTGATGCCCGTAAAGATATGTCAATGCCAAACCAATTGCCTCCCCATTAACATTGCTATCATCCGCATGCAATGTCAAAATTGGTGGATTAGCCTCTTTCCACGGACCTTGAAGCATGTTCCTGCTATAAGTTGCAAGCATTCATACGTAAGAAGGCAACCATCAGTGTTTAATTAGACCCATAAACAAAAGCAACTGACAACATCCATCATCTTTAAATCAAACAACCAAGTAATGATTTACAGTTAGATCGAAAAATCATAAATTGTCCTGGGTATTGAATTGATTGCTTATAGACCATGGTTTCACGGATCGGCCGATACCGGTCCGTACCGGCTGGTCCGGATTGGGACCGGCCCATAGCGGTCCGGTTCCAACCCGCGATACATAGGCATGTATCTCTGGGTTATGGACCGGCGGTCTGGTGACCGGTTCCGCCGGTCCGGCGACCGGTCCTGCCGATGACCGGTCCGACGCCAGTCTTTTTTCTTTTTTTTTGCTTTGTGTACCTGATCCTGACCGGTCAGTACCAGTCCGGACCGTCCCGGACGGGATCGGTCCGGTGACCGGTTCCGGTATTTTAAACCTTGTTATAGACCTTCAAACATTAACTAAACAGAAGCAGAATTCTTTAGATATCAAGTTATCAGATGAAACGCAATGTCTAACTTATGATGTACCGTGCAATAGAAACTACGAAAAATCAGAATCGGTATACTGTTATAGACTAAAAAGTGAAAACTCTTATTATAAGAACTATCAAACAATTCCTTAAAAATTTATAAAAAATGCTATTTCACCAACCAATTTGTATAAATATGAGAAATGTGAAATTGAACTCAAAACATAAGAACTGCAAGGAAAATTTAATACGCCATTTGACAAATTAAAACACACACACACAGATGGTTAGAGAGAGATGGAGGGACAAAAGTCCTTCAAAACTACGAGAAATCAGAAACGGTATGTTGTAATAAAAAGCTTAAAAAGTGAAAACTCTTATCATAAAAACTATCAAACAATTCCTTCAAAATTTACAAAAATGCTATTCACCAACCAAATTGTATAAATATGAGAAATTTGAAATTGAACTCAAAACATAAGAACAGCAAGGCAAAGTGAAAACTCTTATCATAAGATATATCAGACAATTCTTTCAACATTTACAACAATGTTATTTCACCAACCAAACTGTATAAATATGAGAAATGTGAAATTGAACTCAAAACATAAGAACAGCAAAGCAAATTTAATATGCAATATCACACACACACACACACACACACACACACACACACACACAGAGAGAGAGAGAGAGAGAGAGAGAGAG
>JAUPMG010000006.1:16040305-16051113 GCA_031762675.1 Pachysandra terminalis
AGAGAGAGAGAGAGAGAGAAGAACAAAATTCCTTCAAAACTATGAAAAATCAGAATCTGTATGCTGTTATAAAAAAGATTAAAAAGTGAAAACTCTTATCATAAGAACTATCAAACAATTCCTTCAAATTTACAAAAAATGCTATTTCACCGACCAATTTGTATACCTACGATAAATGTGAAAATTGAACTCAAAACATAAGAACAGAAAAGCAAATTCAATACGCAATTTGACACACACACACAAATGGATTGAGAGAGAGAGGAACAAAAGTCCTTCAAAACTATGAAAAATCAGAATCGATATGCTGTTATAAAAATATTAAAAAGCGAAAACTCTTATCATAAGAACTATCAAACAATTCCTCCAAAATTTACAAAAATGCTCTTTCAACAACCAAAATTTATAAATATGCGAAATGTGAACTTTAACTCAAAACATAAGAACAGCAAAGCAAATTCAATACGCAATTTGACACACGCAAACACAGACACACACGAAAAATATGAAATTAGACTCAAAACACAAGAACATGAAAGCAAATTTAATACGCAATTTGACACACAAACACAATTCCTTCAAAATTTACAAAAATGCTATTTCGCCAACCAAATTGTATAAATATGAGAAATGTGAAACTGAACTCAAAACACAAGAACAGTAAAGGAAATTTAATTGAAATTTAATCACACACACATACAGAGAGAGAGAGAGGGAGGGAGGGAGAGAGAGAGAGAGAGAGAGGAACAAAAGTCGACCTGAAATATGAACTACGAGAGAGGATCAAACGGTGAAGATGATAAGAAGAACCCATGGCATGAACAACAATGTCGGAGAACAAGCCGGAATTGAAACCCTCCATCTGAATGTGATCGCACAGAGACGTGAGATTGCAATCTAAGGCTCGCAATTCATTGCTGCTCCGATCAATATCAGACTGTTGGGGATGAGATACAGCCATTTTCATGGAGTTTCCATACGATCGGGGCTTAGGGTATTGAGTTTCCATCTTCATCGTCAATGGAGCTGCGTCATTAATTAAACATATCTCTGATAAATGCAGAGATTGGGCTTCTTCTCAGGGAGCGGATCCTCTGTTAGATAGCTAACAGGGACCGCCCCTGTGATGTCAGACAGCCCCGATGGTGAAATGGTATTTTCGCATGTTGGACTCGCATCAGAGGGGCGAAAATACCATTTCACCCCTCGATACTGTCTCACATCATTAGCTGTCTAACAGGCAAAACATTTATTTATTATTATTTTTTTTTTGTCTCTTTGCCTTTTGGTCTACGTTAAAAAGAAGAACCGGACCAGCATGAGACACGTTCCATCCGGAAAAGGCTGGGTCCCCACCTTAGGTGGACTTCTAAAAATAGATTCTGGACCCTGTGGCTGGAACATCGGCTGGGCCGGTCCCTCCACTGATGCTCGCCATCGGAAAAATCTGATAAGCGGTCTTGTGAGATTATTTTTTGTGTGAAATATGATTTTATCTTCAATGGTAGTTATTGTTCTTACAATTTTTTATTCTTTTCTATCTAATTATAAATCTTTAAGAACAAAAATTAAATCTATTTTTGTCACGAGATCATTATGGACACATCACGAACATCGATGCAGGGACCCGCCAATATTCCAATCATCTAGGTCTAGACGATACAGTCCCATGATCAGAATTCCCATGCCGGGTCTGCCGGTGTAATAAGTTCACCAATTGCATGATGTCGTGCAAGCACAATAAAACCGGCTACCAATCAATCCAAAATTCTAAGATATAAATCAACCCTAAACTCGTTCTTACCTTAATCGGAATAGCCGGTTATTGTGTGCGCGGCATCACGGGATTGTTACTCTTGGAAATATCGCACAAGTAAATCATAGACAATTCAATCTATATTATAAATGGTGATAGTGCATTTGAAAAATGTGCTAAAAAACTAACAATTTTTCTTAAAGTGACGTAACAATATTAAATATTGCCAAATATTTATAAGGACAATTCTATCTTTTCATGTGTTTTTGTAGATAAATGTATTGACGGTTATTGGAGAACTCCATCTGGCACTAGTAACTCTCTGTTTTCAACTCGAAACATGAAACTCTCTCATGTTTCATTAACTATTTTTTTAATAAACTATCACGTGCAACATCCACTAGTAAGAAATGACGCATTCTTACACTATTAACTTTTGAGTTTATTACCCAAAAATAAGGGGATCTATGCTCATACAAGCTTAGGGAACTGTCAATGGCAGTTGGAAACCTCCAATAACTACCCATACACATCTTCAAAAAATGTATAAAAAATTATAATTGTCTTTGTAAATATTTGACAACATTTTGTATTGTGAGATCACTTCTAAGAGAAAAAGTTGTTTTTTTAGCACAATATCCAAGCATCCTCTACCTCTATAGTAGAGGTGGCAATGGGTCGTGTCGGGTTGTAACTGGATTGAGGCTTAAATGGGTTGGGTCGGGTTAAACCCGTTTACCAACGGGTCAGGAAAACCTCAACCCGCCCATAAACAGGTCGAATTCACCAACCCGTTTAAAATTTAATTAATTATTTTAATTTTTTATTATTATAATATTTTTATTTTAAACTAATAAAATAATAATAATAATAAATGGGTTACACAGATGGCGGGTTGGATCGGATTCGTCCCGTTTACCAACGGATCGAGAAAACATCAACCCGAATCCAACCCCTTTAATAAACGGGTCGATCTTAACCCGTTTAGTTGGGTGGGGTCGTGTTTTGCGAGCTCTACTCTCTTCTCTAGTATACCAACAAGTAGCGCGTGCAATATTGCACACAAGAGAGTCAATTAAAAAAACAATTAATTAAACATAAGAGAATTTAATATTTTTAAGTAATTAAAGTCTTAAAAATAACGAGTTAGTTGCAAATGATAGTTCGAGTTTAATTAAACACAAGAGCGTTTAAAAATAACGAGTTCGTTGCAAATAACGAGGCATCCCAAATTACTCACCCACAAGCACAAGCAGTCAAGACGATCTCAATTAGGCTGCGTTTGGTAATGCATTTGAAGCAAAAGTTTGCTTTTGAAAGCAAAACTAATGTTTAGTTTTATAACAATTTTAGAAAAGCAAAAAATCAAATTATTTGCTTTAATTAAGAAGCAGTATTTCATTGTTTCCAAAAAATTTATTATTTGCTTCCATGAAAATGAAGGAAAAATTATGAAAAACTAAGCTTTAAAAATTAATTACAAAAAAATTCTTTAACAACCACCATCACTACACCATGACAACCACCACAACCACCATCACCACCACCCCACCATCACCACCACCACCCCACTACAACCACAACCACCACTGCCACCCCCCCCACCATCACCACCACCACCCCACTACAACCACAACCACCACTGCCACCCCCATTACCACCACCACTATCACCACCACACCACTACAACCACAACCACCACCCCACTATCCTCCCCCACCATCAGCCCACTACAACCACAATCATGATCACTACCCCACTATTATCATTGACCACTACTAATTATAGAGAAGTATTAGTTAAAATAATAATTTAATATAAAAAAATAATTTATTAGCTTATTGTTATCAAACATACTTTTTTGGTTTTTAACAGTACAACAAAAATTTATCAAACATTTTTGTTTCATGAAAAAATATTTTCAAAAGCAGAGAACTTGTTTATGCTTTCTTGCTCTAGAAAGTAAGAAAACATAGTCATTACCAAACGCAGCCTTATTATCGTCGTGTTCATGGTAAATTTCTTGTTCATCCTTCTTCGCGGGGTTTATAATTACAAGCTCTCCCGCAATAAATCGAGCTTCTGCTATAGTTTTGGCGCTAAAAACTGGTAACGATATTTGCATTAGGGTTTACGGGACAAGCTTCCATGTAAATTTCTGCACTAATTTTCCGATCAATTTGTTATGTTAATCTCTGCAATTCCGTAACACTGTTTTGATTTTTCATCTTAGTTCCGTTTCGTAGGGTTCGTGGAAGTTAAAGTTCCGTTGGCCGCTAACCTAACATTTTTTTTTCTTCCACTTTTTATATATTGAACGTGATTGTGAAATGATTGATGATTATCAAGCAATTTAACTTAAAGTTTATTAGAACGATAGTGTAATTTACACGGAAAATTTGATCATAACTGTGATTTCTAGGTGATAAACGCGATTTTCGATTTGTGTGGGGTTCTATGGAAGGAGTAAATCCAGATGATTCTCCAAACATTAAGCCTATAAACAAGAGTGTTGTTCACAGGATTTGCTCTGGACAAGTAATTTTAGATCTTCCATCTGCTGTAAAGGAACTGGTAGAGAACAGCTTGGATGCAGGTGCAACCAGTATTGAGATTGCATTGAAAGAGTATGGAGAAGAATCGTTCAAGGTTTTTGATAATGGGTGTGGCATTTCACCTAATAATTTTAAGGTACTCGGTGTAGAATGTTTCCAATTTTGTTTCTATAACTGTTAGATGTCAAAGAGTTTGTGGGTTTTTGTTTTTGATTATACCATTTGTATGATTAGGGAACCTACTTGTTCTTGGTTCTAGAATCGTTCAAGGTTATTGACAGTGGGTGTGGCATTTCACCTAATAGTTTTTAGGTACTTGGTGTAGAATGGTCCCACTTTTGTTTCTGTAACTGTTAGATGTCAAAGAGCTTTGTGGGTTTTTGTTTTTAATTATAATACTTGTATGATTAGGGAACCTACTTGTTCTTGATTCTAGAATGTACATTCTCACTTATATCTATTGCTGAGCATAATGCATGTAGTAGGAACTGTTTAAACTTGGATTTTTTATGCAAAGGTATTCATGGTTGTCCAATATCGCTTGTTGAAACCACAACAAATTTCCCCTTTGGTTTTACTTCTAATATCATCTTTGGCAATATATTTGCCGATCATAATTTTGTTTTAAATTTTTGCAGGTTCTTACACAAAAGCATCATACTTCAAAAATTATAGATTTTCCCGATCTCCAGTCTTTGGTGACTTTTGGTTTCAGAGGAGAGGCACTTAGTTCCCTTTGTGCATTAGGGAATTTGACGGTTGAAACAAGAACGAAGAGTGAACCCGTTGCTACCCATTTGACTTATGATCATTCGGGTATGCTAACGTCTGAAAGGAAAACGGCTCGGCAAATTGGTACCACTGTCACTGTTGAGAAGTTATTCTCCACATTGCCGGTGCGAAGCAAAGAATTTGGTCGCAATATACGGAGAGAATATGGAAAGCTTATTTCGTTATTGAATGTGAGGCTATCTTTTGCTCACTGCAGCTTCTCTAGCAGTATTTAGAATGTTCTTGAATGTCATTGTCATCACCTTTCAAGCTTTATTTCAGATGTTGAAGTATCCAGATGTATTTAACTTATACCGTTTCTAAGTTTTGCATATTATTCTTATATTACTGTTTTTTTCAAATATTTGCCAATAATCAGAAGAGGAAAACTTTATTTCCTCGAGGGAAAGTTAGGTGCACTAGATTTCAAATAATGAAAATAATGGTGTTAATGGTGGTGGATCTTGACCCTCATCCATGATCCAACTGCTGTAGTGGAATTATAATGGTGAATTCTTTATCTATTTTTGCAATATTTAAAACACCGTTGTCAAATGCAGTTTCATAAGCTATATTGCAATTGCCTAAGATTTTATAGAGGTGGATTTCATGTAAGCGAATTAGAACAGCTAGAAAATTAGTTGTTTTATGATATTTTTTTTTTTTTAAATGTTGGAGGGTTTTTTATTCTATAAATATCCCCTCATCCCAATTTTCAATAACAAACACATCCTCTTCAAATATCATCTTTTACACGAGTAGTGGCATAATTAAAACAGTCTGAAAATTAGTTGTTTTCTGACAATTTTATGACTCTTTTGAATGTTGGGGGTACTTTTCTTCTATTTCTCATCCTCATTTCGACCACATCACATTTTCTTCAGAAATCCTCTTATATTTCCTCGCGTACTTTCTTTGACTCTAATTTTCTTTTTTCTTTTTTTCCGTCTAAATTTCTATTATTTTCTCTAGTTCTATTAAGTGTAAAGGTAGCTGTGTTAGGTAACCATGTCTAGCAGTGGCATCATGCCTGTGTCTTCTACTAACTACTCTCTGGCCTCACGGTTAGAGGCTCCTGCTTCACCCAAATCTCCGCCTTCAGTGACTTTGCTAAATTTTATTTATGCATTGGTCTTTTCCTGATCACACACTGACTCCAGTTTTATGATTTTGGGCCTTATAGACTCATCTCACCTTTTGAGTAGAATCTGGTTACACCATGGGGTTATTATTTCTATACACCAGGTCAACATTCATGGTCACCAGCAAAACAGGTTGCAATGTTGGTTTATTCTCCTCATATACACTCTGGCTTCAGTGCCAGTGCCTTCAAGCCCTTCTCCGAAATATACACCAAGCTCCTCATCAAAATATACTCCATCTTCTGCCAAGTATAATCCAATTCACTGGAATACACATTGCCTTCTCTGCCCGAGTATACAACTCCAGATTCTCCTTTAAAGTACCTATCACCTTTTTCCAGCGTACTCTCTGCTTTTAGGGGCCTATAGCTAACAAGTGAATATTAATGATGTAATATTTTACTTGTTATTTGTTACTATAGGCCTTAGGGTAGCCTTGTAGTAGTTAATAACTTAGTAGGTAAGTACTTAGTGGCTAATAGTGTTGTAAGTTTATAATTTTATAAACGATTCGCCATGTTATGTGGAGGGAGGTGTTTTGCTGTATGTGTATGGCCATTGTGGCGTGTATAAATAAATATTAATTTATGTAGTTATTTTAACCTTAAGATTTTTATTTTTTTCCTAAAACTTCCTTATTTTTCTTTTATTTTTGATTTTTCTGATTTTATTTTTTGTTTTTTTGCTTCTTTTGGAATCTTGTGCGAGTCATGTGTAATAGAGCAAATATATGGGAGTATGGTAATACAGTGAGTTGTGGAGTATCCTATCAACTCAAGCAGTGATGAGATAATGAAGATTTGATCAAAAGGATTTAGTAGAGTGATTCAAGGAGAAGATTGAGATTATGAAGATTTGATTGAAGAGATTTAGATGATGTTTTGAATTTATTTGTTAATTCGATATTATGATTAGCTAATTTCTATATTTATCTTTGTGTCTCTTTTCTATTTAAATCCCCAATGAGGTCTATTTGTAATAACCTTGAATTATCAATAAATTCAGTTTCCCTTCAATGTGAGCCAGACGGTTGCATATGCGGTCTCATAAGTGGCCATACACCTGGTTGCACAATTGCCCGAATGCAAATTGAAAATTTTGGTATTAAATTAGATATTATATGTCATGTATTTCATTTGAAATAAAAATGAAAAATATTCCAAGTAATACTATGAAGTTAAGACAATTATAAAAATAAGGAGGTTAATATGCCATAGATCTTGATCTATTAATTGATTTATCAGTTGTTGATATTGTTATAATTTAGCATAGTTTTAGCCGGTTGCAACTAATTGAAATGGTGGGACAGGATTTGAATTGTCGACCATAACTAGTTGGGATAAGTTGGTTATTATTAGAGGTCGGGTTCTATGGTGAAACACTCTAAACTTAAAAACTTGGTGACCCATGGATTTCGTATGTGGTAGCTTATTTGGAGAAACCACTAAATTTCAGCTCCCAAAACGCTTTCCACATGACATAAAAGTCCCTTCTAAATCTTGTGTCTTTATTTTGTGGAGCTTAAAAAATATTAGAAAATTTGTTGGCAGTTGTTACACATGAAAAAATCTATTACACATATTAGTGGGGCTTATGTGGGTTGAGATACTGTAGAAGTGGCCTATTCAGGGGGCTCCCTGTTAGGCTGATGATTTGGGTTGGCCACATTATTGCTCCACACAGCTGAAGTGTTCACCAGGCAACTAAACATTTTGAAGCAAACCTGAATACCTTTCGCCCTATTATTGTTGTTTTGTCTATTTTTTTTTTCTGAAAAAGCCATATCTCACCAGGCAATTAGGCCTTGTGCCACAAACTAGAATCCTTTTGCCCTTGGGTTGTTGTTGTTGGTGTTGTTTATTTTTCTGTTATTCAATATGCACATGGATTTTTTGGGGGGAATTATTTACATGTGTAGTGTCTTGCAGTATGACCCGAAGCCTTTGTTTAGGGCTGTAACAACCATTACTAGAGCCACATTAATATCTCGTTATTCTTTATCTTTACACAAATATGCCGAGAAATGCATTTGTACATTTATAATAATAAAGAAACTACTTGAATTTCTAGTTCCCTATATGTATTTCTGCTAGCATCTTTTCCAACTCTTTAAAATCTAAAAACTTGGCTTCTTCAAAATCTTTTTGTACACTGTTCATTTGAGGAGGTTGGCAATATCAAGGGCATGCCCTGCACTCCTGTAGTTCAACCTGCTGAGTACCTGAAGGTGTGATCTGTGTTGGAACTTGGAACATGCTAGTTGGCCTAATTGTCCAAGAATATTTCGTGCTCTCTGGTGATCTAGTAAATTAATTGTTAAATTACTTAATGTTCCAGTTTCTTGCATATCTTTTATTACTTTATTATCTTTATGTTGTATTGTAGTGTTAACACCTGTAGATTGAGTTATATGTGCATGGAAAGTGTTTTGCTCACTTGATTTGAGTTATAAACTCGAGCTTTTACATACACGTGCTCTGCTGTGGGGATAAGAACCTATATATGGTCGAGTATGGTATTGATCATTTCCCATTTTGACATATCAATTTGAATTTATCTAACGATGGTCCGTCTAGTTCACATTTATCAACTGGTTTTCAGGCATATGCCCTTATTGCAAAAGGAGTTCGAATAGTTTGCACTAACACAACTGGAAAGAACATAAAGTCTGTGGTGCTCAAAACACAAGGAAGCTGTTCTCTCAAAGATAATATCATAACAGTGTTTGGCATGAACACCTTCACATGCTTAGAGCCTTTGAGTGTGTGTATATCCAACAGCTGCAAAGTTGAGGGTTTCCTTTCCAAACCTGGTTATGGTAGTGGACGTAATTTGGGAGACAGACAGTTCTTTTCTGTAAATGGTCGACCAGTGGACATGCCTAAAATTAGCAAGATTGTGAATGAGTTATATAGGAGTGCAAACTCTCGGCAGTATCCCATTGCAATCATGAACTTAACGGTCCCTACTAGAGAATATGATGTCAATGTAACACCTGATAAAAGAAAAATATTCTTTTCTGATGAAGGTGCCCTTATGCAGTCCTTAAGAGAAGCTATAGAAAAGATCTATTCCCCAAGTCAGTGCAGTTATGCTATCAACAGATGTGAAAAGCCTAAGAAGGAAGCAACTTTCTCTGAGTCGCATCCTCCTCGTGATACACCCCCTTCATCACCTCCAGAAGGTTGTGATCCTAAGGAAAAAGAATACACAGAAGAACAAATAATAGAGGATGACATTCCTTTGAAGACAATCAAAGGGGGCAATCAAGGGTCGTATATGAAAGAAGGATTGATTAACGACAAGGGTGAAAGTCCCATGGGGAAGGACTTTGCTTTTAAAGTTCACAGCTTTGAGAAGGCTAATAGTTTTTCTGGGCCTCACTTTAAGAAATTAAAAACTTCTGTGCTTAGTACTGAAATTGTTAAAGATGCTCCATTCCCTTTGAGAGTAGTGGAGGAAGATAATATTGAAAACGTACATTCATCAATTCGTTCGAGCTACGTGCAGTCATCACTTGCCAAGTTTGTAACTATGAATAAGAGGAAGCATGAAAATAATTCTACAGTATTATCTGAGGTGCCTGTTCTAAGGAATGAAATAATTCGTTGTCAGGTGAAGGAAAACAATTCCCAAATGCATGCTGCAGTCCCAAGATCCCTTGTTAATCAGCACTGGGTTGATAGTTCTGCTGAAGTTAATGAGAATGAGTCTTCTAAATTCATCAGAGCATCTGATTCCACTAATAAAATTAGAGGGGGAAATACTTCTGCTGGAGAACCTGAAGAGGTATGCAGAACTATACTTATGTTACCTTACCTGTTTTCTTCCAGCTCACGCACTAAAATGAATATCTGTTTCTTTTTCTTTCCTGTATTTGGTTGTTTGAAGCATTTAATATCTTTTTTTTTTCTCTTTAACTTGAATGGTTTATTGGTTAATTTATCATGCCATCTTTTCTCGGCACTAAATGGTTTCTATCCTGAGTACGGACACGGTGTGCTTTGTTTGTAGACATCAGAGCTTATTTTGAAGTTTTCTTGCTGTCTATCATAATATAAGATTGCATTGTGATTTTTAATAAAAAGCATGACTTGTAATTATCAGAGGAACTTTCTTGCTAATTGTTAGAAAATGAGATATAAAACTGTTGTAGTGTTGTATCTGATTTTAGAGAAATAATAACAAGGGCTGGAAAGCTAATTATATATGATTTAAATACCCCACATATTTCAGGGAAGGCTGGGTAGCTAAAGGAAAATAAAAGGAATGTTACCAAGAAAATCGATGCTTGTCTCTTTATTTATGTTGAAGCAGGTTCACTATTAGCTCTGTTAAATTAAATACCCCGCATATTTTGTTGTTTTGTTGTTGTTATAACAGATTCACTACTAGCTCGATTATATTAATATATTATAATCTACACTGTCAAGAAACAGAAATATGACATCACCTATTATCTCTGTCTTAGTTGAAGCGTAACAAAGTAAAACAAATACCTCCTCCATTTGTTAGTAAGAAGCTGGGCTTTTAGTCTAAGATTTTTAACTTTGCAACTTCTGTTTATAAATGAAGCAGCATATA
>JAUPMG010000006.1:16115457-16126320 GCA_031762675.1 Pachysandra terminalis
GACTCTAAACTTCTCACCCAACTACTCCACCTAGCGGGCAGGGCGCACACACCTCAATTCTCGAGTGTATCCTGCACCCTAACATGTTTCACGGCTCAGAATTGAGATTGAACACGAGTAATTCTTATTGTTAATTTGAATCTTATAATGAAAGAAGATCGGATCACGCCCTGCAGACTTAGGCTTTAAAGCTGAACCACGCAAATCTTGGTATTATTATTTTGATTTGATCTTTATTCGCTGCTTTCATTTTGTACGGATCGTATTAAATAAGTATCTCCAAAAATCCTCATCATAGCTAGTTATATATTGTTGATCTCTCTATGCACATTTTATAACAATTTTCCATATTTGGCTGCCCAGGAATTAGTATTGATCACAGGAGACCTTCTAAAATAATGATTTAATCAAACAGTCATAAAAACATGTGAATGACTAGTATTCCATTGTGATTAGAGAAAAAAATTAAGGCATAGAGAGTGTTACCATGCCCAATGAGTTCATTGATGAGATTATTGTAATACTGCAGCCCCTTTGGATTGACAGCCCCTCTTCCATCTGAGAGTGAAATGCAAAGAAACATAAGAATATGATGAGGAGAAGGAACTAATAAAATTTCTTACTTGTTGTTTGATAGTCATACTTGGGATAAGCCTTGACCATGAGATAGAGAATCTGTAAGCCTCTAAGCCTGTATCCACCATGAGCTGTACATCTTCCTACAAGAGACAGAGACACAGCTTTACTTTTTTTTCCCCCTAAATATTTGTGATAAAAGAAGTTATTTCTTAGTTGTTGATTCAACCACACAGTTTAGATTTGCTTCAAGTTTTACACAATTCAGCTTGAAAAAACACCTCCAAAATATTTAGAAGATTTATCTCTCTCTTAAAATCCCAGTTGGGTTTTCTTTTTCTCTTAGCAACTGTGTCTAGTACATAAGTTCTACCACCTTGTATTTGTAGTATCCCTGGCAAGCAATGTCCCCATTAATATTATCCTTATAATTTCCTGCAATTTTGAATTGAACCCATTAATCTATTAGAAAACTAGTATATAAAATAAATAAATAAATAAAGATTGGGAACACATGAACTAACCAGCATGAGAGAAGGTATCCCAGATGCTAGGACTCCTGCCATCCTCAAATGCTGCACCCTCTACCTTTATCCATATATGAAAGCGAATCACAATCAAGAAGAAAGAAAGACAAAACTGAAAGCTTTATTTTTACTATTAATTTGATGGAAATAAAGTAACTGACCTGATAAGCAGAGGTTCCAGAACCAAATACAAAGCCAGAGGGGAAGTCATCTCTGCTAAATCCAGTTGTGTTATGGCTGAAAACTGCTGCTAGAACTAAATTCAGTAGAAGAAGATGAAACATGGAAGAAGAAGAAGGGATAAGACTCAACATCTCTACAAAGGTTGGTTTGCTTATTTAGCTTTAGTAGCCAACCAAACAAGCCTTTTTTCCGGAAAAGATCATAGGAAAGGTTAAGAGTGAGCAGTCTTTCTAGACTGAAATTAGTATTTCTCTACCAGATATTAGAATTTGATAGTGAGGCCTCATTTGTCTGTTATTTTGGGAATGCATGATAGAGAATATTAGATATTGTATAGTGGTGTTTTGTCCCATATCATTCAAGAGGTGAATCTCTTCAAGGGAAAATCAATGCACAAGATTAAGGCATAACAGGAAGATGGAGACTTGCTGAATATTTGATTGAGAAGAAAAGGCATGATTTTCATAATTGGATTAGGTTGATCCATATATATTAGGATAGGATTTGATTTGAATTTATTTCTATCTTTATATTTTTTAGTTTTTCTATTTAAACCATATGTATCGTCGTCTTGTGATCACCTTGGATTTATCATTAAATCATTTTCTCTTCAATTCTTTCCAAGACTTGGAATGAGTTTCCATTGGGGGAATGAGTTCTGATAGATAAATGGTTTGTTTGTTTAAATAGTAAAGACAAAATGAGTTTTCCCAGAATGAGAAAGAGAAATTACTTCTTCATCACAGAATCATCTCCAATCCGGATTTATATTTTAAGAATGAGTTTTGAGTTTTTACAATGGCAAACTTGTAAATATATTTTTCTATTTAAATTGTTTTAAAGTGTTATTATCACATTTACAAGAACATAATCGTACAACTATTATATATCGCTATAGGATTTGGTACAAAACTCATTTTAGTACATGTTAAACTAATAAGGTCAGAACTCATTTTGTTACATACTTGCCAAACGCAACAAAAAAAGCTTTAAACATTAGTACCTAAAATGAGTTCCGACAATTGATTCCTGATGATCCACAATGACAGTCAAACGAGGCCTGAGCATCGGAATCGGAGTTGGGTTGGGCATGAAAAGGATGGGATTGGACTTGAGTTCATTATTGAGCACAAAATTTTGACTTCTTAAGAGACGGCACGTCCTTTCTAAGGGATGGAAATCCTCTACGGCGGGAAGGTTACATCCATCCTTACAACACCAATCAAAGGGCATCATGTGTACAAGGGTACCCTTGAATAATAAGCCACCGGTACCCCCTCCTCACCTCTTGGTACCCTGTATATCACCCCGTGGCAAGATCACATTGGTGCTGTACGGATTGTTGTTCGCACCTCACTGTAGAGGATGCTAGCCTGCACCAACCCACACCTGTTGGCATGGCCCCATCACCTTGAAATTGTGTTTTCTTTCGTTGGCATTTTTCCAAGGAAAATGAGAGCGTTACGGATTATATATAGGCCCCCACAATAAAATTGTTGTGATATGTGATAATAAGTACAATCCATAACAACTTCAAACATTTTACCTCTTAAAAGAAAAAACTTTTTTCAAATAAATAAATTCTATAGTAAAATAAAAATAATTATAATCTAAAATACATAAACAAGATATAGGATTCTATTTTTTAGGGTTTTAGATTTTCAGGTTTATCTCCTTCAATTAAGGTTTAACTTTTTTTTAGGGTTTTTCTTTTTCTTTTTTTATTTTTTAAGGTTTAGAATTCATATTTTCTTTTGGTTTCTTATATTTTAAGGATTTTTATTTTTATTTTTTTAAGGTTTAATATTTAAGATTTATAATTCATATTTCCTTTTAGGGTTTTAATTTTTTTTTTTTTTAGAGTTTTTAGATTTTAAGGTTAATCTCTTTTCTTTTGAAGTTTAATTTGTTTAGGATTATTTTTTTTTAAAACATTTAATATTTAGAGTTCATATTTCTTCTTAGAGTTTAGTATTATAAGATAATATTTAGGATTTAGGATTTTAAGATAATAAATTTTAATAGTTAAAAAGGGTATTAATACTTTTCTTTAATTTTTTAAAATTGAATAGATGTGATATTGTTGCACTTAAAACACTTGCAGCCGTTCGTTACCACTTCAGTTACTGCAACTTGGTCTTTTAAAAAGTTTACTAACAAAATGTCACCTAAGGTTGGTTGAGCATAAGGGGGCAAGTAGAGTTCTCCAATGGTTATGGGTAAGCACTTGCTCATTAGGTGTTACCAAACACTTGACTTAATTTTAAAAAGTGCTTTAATAAGCTATATAAGCTGAAATAAGCACTTATATAAGCCGGAGCCCAAGTAAGCTTCCACGTGTAAATTACCTGCCTCAACAGGTCTCTCTTTGTCAAGAGCATTTCACCAGAGAATCTGCCAAGAGATTAGAGACAACAGGAAAGCACGGATGAAGCGCAAGCAAAACAAACATACACTGAAACAAAGGAAAGAAACTCGAGCATAGAAATCCAAATCCAGATGTACTTGCACAACACAGATTAAATGGAATTAATAATCCTACTTTGGTGGCCAAATTGGAAACAGTTTCTTGATTATCATCACACCTTAAACAATTTGGTTCAACGAAATCCAAACTCAATAATAATATTTAGTCCAACCAGAGCTTTGAAAGTTCTTCATTAGTCCAATTTTTTTAGTGTCCACTGTTTAACCAAACATCCTGAAGTTGTTTTCTTGTCCTCGCTAACGGCCTCTGGAATCAACAGATCCGCTACGATCCGATCTCACCTGTCAATCAGGACTATGGTCAGACAAAATATTATCAACAATATTGGAAGGGTAGGAAAGAAGGAGGAATAAAAGCAGCAGAACATAATCAGCTAAAAAAGGATTTATACAGCAGGTGAACGAGACCGGGATAGGCTCCGGCTCTGGCTCCGGCTCAAGCTCCGGCCCTTGCTGGGGATGCGCCCTTTTGGGCTCCTGCTGGGGATGAGCCCTTTTGGGCTTTTACTAACACGCTTTGGGCGAGGAGGCTGCACAGTTCAAGTTTAGTAAACAAACGCAATAAAAACAAAATTACATGGTTTTCCAAGTCCGCGTGAATTCCCACTTACAGACGGTAATGGAGATTTGGATCTTGATCGAGATCTGCAAAAGTTCCAGAAATAACCCAATTCAATATCCACAACGTTCCTTTTAACATCTTTGATCCAAAAGCCTCGACGCCTCTTCCACGTCAGAGTTACCAATACAGGAAAAAGGACAAGCCAATGAATTTCAGTAGCATCACTCAACAAACAAGTGGGCATTTAAACTCGATCAATAATAATTTGCAACTCACCCCAGCAAGTCCTTGAGAAGCAAGGTAACCCAATTATGTGAAGACTGAAGAGAGATAATAACAATGCACATTGAAGACAACTAAAGGTCGGGGAGAAAAAAAAATTCCCGCTTGTCCGAAAAAAATCCAGAGAATCCTGAGACAAGCCTATACGCACGACAATGTCATTTCGATTGTGTCTACTGACGATTGGTGATAGGTCCCTCAAGTACATGGTAATCCAGCTTTAACAACACAGTCCATGATCTTCCCGTTCCACTCCAGCACCCATTTGCATGTGCCGTGCATAACAAATTAGAATTAATATTCTATCTAGGTTGCCAAAGCTGCCATTTACAAACAGCATACCTTCACAACCAAAAGAGTTGCAGTAATTTGCATCAAATCCCATCAAGTTCCTAATATGCAATCCCCAAATCGCCGCATAAAGCCATATCTAGAAAACAAACAAGACAACCTTCATAAACAAGGTTTGATAATTCAGCCAGCTTATGCGACCCGAATTACCCCATCCACTTTTGAACAGACAAATTACGAGGAACAAGATCATGAAAAAGTAAAAAGGACAAAGTAAACAGCACGGATTATTGTAGAGTAGATCACCCCCAACTAGAATCCAGTAATTGACAGGTACATAAACTTTATAAGCAGTAAGAGACTTTTTTTAGAAACCTACCCAGCCCAAACCATGTCACCAGGATGACAAAGTAATAGGTTAGTTGAAAGTGTTATTTATAGTTGACAGTGGCAGCTGAAGAATGCCCGAATCATGACAGATTACTCAAACTAATGCAATGGTAAATTCAAGGAAGGTGCAAAATGAATCAAGAGAAGGTAAAAGATATACTGAAAGATGAAAAGAGGCAAACCTTGACAAAGAACGCGGCTTTGACCCTGAACGAGATCGTGAAGATACAGACTTTGAACGAGATCTCGATAGCGAACGACGTGAAGATTTGACCTTCGGAGATTTGCTGCAACAAGTCACTGTTAAGAATCTTAATCACTCAAATCAAGTTCAAAGAATTATATATACATTTACTGATTCAAACCTCCGGCTCCTGCTTTGACTACGACTAGCACTTCTGCTTCTTGAGTAAGATCGGCTACGACTACGGCTTCTAGATAAGCTTCGCTTTGAATCATACTCCTTGACCTATATAATAGGCCAATGAAAAATTAGAAGACAAGGAGAAATATCTTCACAACTTAATAACCAAGACTGGACTAAGCATAACAAATCATACCCGTATGTACGACCGGGAGAACGCATTTCGAAACTCCGAGTCATCAAGTTTCCTAATCTGCAGAGGAAAAATAAGGAATATTGCTCAGCAAACAACTGAAATACAATGTCAAAGGATATTGCCACGAAGATATAAACAAATTTCATAAAAAAAAGTCCTGCAAGATTTACTGTGCATCAAGTAAAAAGGTAACTTTACCGCATATTTCATGTCATCATAATTTGTGTAATCCACAATCCCTGTGGTGCCTAAAAAATATAACAGAAGCAAATTTAGACATGTAACAGTTGCAGCAGACAACAGATTTATCATTGTTTCAGCTTTCAAATATTTCAAATCAACAAATACGAATCTTTATTAGTGTCTCTGTTTTACTTTCTCAATGGCCAAAGAGTGCCCTGTTGGTTTTTTCCCCCAGGTTCTCCCTAGCTAGTATTAGTAAGATGTTAAAAAAACTTCAAGAAAAACAAAATAAATAAATAAGAAGAGAAACAGCAACTACATTGCATGAGCCATAAGGATCTTGTCCATGTTACTCAACAACTCGAGGGTGGGAACTTTGTGAAACATACAAGGATCAATTAAGGAACAGAAGGGAACACGAGGTGAGTTGATACGCAAGCAATGCAAGATGTTGCTGCCCCCGTTCAAGTTTCGCAATTGGTAAAGAGTGATAATTTTTTGATGCCATGGCTACAAGAGTTTATGAGTTGATCAAAAACTGCCAAATCAGTAGCAGGATCTAGTAGATACTGAACAGCCATCACCATAAAGCGGTCACACATGGTTCACATCTTTGGGTTAAGTTAAACTTTTAACTAAGATTCTCAAATTTGCTAGTGATACCAGCCCAAAGTAAACCTCAACTGTATCCCACGTTAATAATATCATCATCGTTTCAATGCCTTGTGTACAAAAAGCATACTGTTTGCCACAAGATTTTTGAGGATCAACTTCAACATGGTGGACTAAAAATCTCCGACGAAAGACAGATGATATTAGGTCTGATCATGATCGAGATTGTGCCTAAGAGCCTTCCAACAATTAACCTTTCATCTTACCTGACACTTGCAAGACCTTAAGCAAGGTAAGCAATTTTCCATCAACACACACACACACACATCTCCAATGAAAGATCAGGTTTGGCATGATTGAAAACATGTATACTACCAAGAAATTATTTGTCCGTCACTTTACCTGAGATTTATCAAGCTGCTTATCAAATCTTAAGCAAGGTAATGTAATTTCCCATCAAAAAATACACGCATATGCATAGACATACACATATACACCACATCTTTTCATGATATTGTGCACTGCAAGATGAATTGAAACTTAACGATTGACGGTGAGATCAATAGTTAGGCTTAGTTTCTAGTAACAATAGGCTTAAATCATGAGGAACTTTGACTCCTATCTTTGCACCGAGTAAGAATATAATAACAATGCATACAAGAGAAGGTATATCAATGCATGTCATTTGCAGAAAACATGATACCAGTCAACCAAATGACAGTAAATACAAAATAAAAATTGTTGTGCCTTGGGAGTCCAAAGGTTTCACTACAAGGTAAAGTAAGACCAATAATATGGATAAAATTTTAGTAAATCAGAAATGAGATTATGCATAGTAAGGAATGAGAGCCAGCAAAATCCGACAAGTAATCACTTGCACTATCTTGAATAAACTATCCTTGGGAGGAAAATATTTTGGAGGATCACCCACCTAAATATAACGTTATTGCCAGAACCCTATCTTGTCCTCATTGCAGGACCCAAAGAAAATGAGGACTTTAGTTTCTAGCAACAGTAGGCTTAAATCATGAGGAGCTTTGACTCCTATCTTTGCACCGAGTAAGAATATAATGACAATGCATACAAGAGAAGGTATATCAGTGCATGTCATTTGCAGAAAACATGATACCAGTCAACCAAATGACAGTAAATACAAAATAAAAATTGTTGTGCCTTGGGAATCCAAAGGTTTCCCTACAAGGTAACGTAAGACCAATAATATGGATAAAATTTTAGTAAAACAGAAATGAGATTATGCATAGTAAGGAATGACAGCCAGCAAAATCCGACAAGTAATCACTTGCACTGTCTTGAATAAACTATCCTTGGGAGGAAAATATTTTGGAGAATCACCCACCTAAATATAACGTTATTGCTAGAACCCTATCTTGTCCACATTGCAGGGCCCAAAGAAAATGAGGACTTTAGTCCCCCAAGTCTAACTGACCTCAAGAATATACAAGGTTATTGCAAAAACCATATCTATTCATCTTAAGTGGCTCGTAACTCTGCTCTCCCTGGTAAATAGTTTAGGATATTTGGGAAGGTCAGGATCATTTTGTGACGTATGGATTATAAGAAGAAAATGTGGTCAAGGCAAGAAAAACATTGTGATGAACAGGAACACTTGTTTTATTTCTTCAATTTTGTCGTACGTGGTGCAAGAAAAATCCAGAGACCAACTATTACGTTGCAATGTGGCTTAAAGAATTTGGTAATACTTTTTACAGCTTGAGACTATTGGGTTATGCCAGCCTCAATCCAACAAATGTTGATTTAATGGAGACCCATAGGAGTTGGACAGAGGACGATACTTTGTAGTTGTTGGATCTATCAATGTTACGGATCCGTTTAAGGGGTTTTCCAAAATCCGATAGATTACGAAATTGGAGATCCATGGCTTCCACCTCTCATCCTAAGACTAGTTCATACTGTTTGATTCCTCCTGAAAAGGGGATGCTAAATCTTAACTTTGGCAAGTGTTAACTAGGTAATAATCCAAAGCCCTCGAGGATTAGAGGGTTTTAAAATATCACGTCGGATCTAATGGCATAACCTTTATTGGTCAGATTGCTAACAGAGGCTCAATGAGGAAGAAGATATGCATTATTGATGGGGCTCAGAAATTATTCTTCAATTGATGCCAAGAGGGTTATTATGAATGGCATTCCCAGCTACCACCATTTGTTGCATGCAGAGCATTGGAGTATCCCTTGGAGGCTAGCCTACCTAGATTAGAGAGCAAAATTTTATATCTAGTACGGACGTTACATTCGCCAAGGTACCTATATCTGCTACCAGTATAGCTGATTGATTGGCAGAAGGCAGGGTCGAGAGTAGATTATGTTTAGAGGAATTCCTACCCAAGAGATGTTACAAGAGGAGGTAATCTATGGTTATTCTAATGTCTTGAGTTTGGCATCTTGACATCCCTGTTTTTCTTGCTTCCATTGTTCTTTCCTTGTGTCTTTGGCCACTATCCATACATTCTTCTCTCAATTTAATAAAATTCTTCGTTATCCATCAATGATATTAAGTGGTATTTGTACATAGAAGAAATAGATTACTAAAGTAAATAGGTTCCTATATAAAATTTTGTGTACAACATACTCCACATTTCCACTCAAAAGCCGATAAGTGTGTTCTACATGCTACCTATTTGACCAGCAACGATATATGTATCAAATGCTATGAATCAACATACTCAAGTATACCAAGATGAGGAAAACAGCAAGGATGATTAAAAAGAAAATTATAAGGAAAGGGCTAGAGCAAGATCGAGAAGGATGTGGATGGAGTCAAATAGAAAAAGAATTGAAAGCCAAATAACCTAGATTTATTGCTAAAGAGGTTTAAATTGTAAAATAGATTTCATGTCACCAACCCCAACTAGTTCTCATAGGGCATTGTTGTTCCTTTTTTTTTTCTTTCCATTTGTTGCTTTTGCCCAAGGATGAAAAAATTCAACTTCAACAATATCTACATAGACTAGAGTTCCCGTTTGACCTTGGTTCTTCTAGCCACAAAAGTGAGTGAAGCTCAGCTAACCAGTGGGACTTAACTGATCAATTTGACAAGGAGTACAAAATTACAAAGAAATTTATGCATTGCAATTTGGTGGTCAACAAGAAAACAGATGTTCCACATGTAAGCATTTCCATGCTGCACATTGCGAAAATAAGATAAAATAATATATAAGAAACATATGAAATATAGGAATCGGCAAATTATTGAACGTAGAGAGGAAGTGAGACAAATAATATATTAGAGGCAAAATTCAACTCTCAGAACAATGTCCTATAAGTAGAGCTGGGTACTCAATAATGAAGAGCCAGTATCACTAATAACAACGATAGGAGGATATGTAAAGAGCAAAAAATAAGAACAATTTTTTCATCATATCCATGCAACATATGAAAACCACCCAATGAAGTTGCACAAAAACCATACCATAGAGATGGTTTGATGTTGAGAAAGGTTTTAAAGATGCTTTTAGTGTTCAAGTTTGATTGGGTTGAAAATAGACATTCCATGATTATTTTTCAGCTTAGTTTGTGGGATGTCAAATAAGAGAAGGCATGCCATGTATGTGACTTCAACTCAAGCAAGCGTCACGCATGTAGTGTAATGTGATTCCAATCCAGAACATGAAAATTTAGGTAAACGAAAATCATGCAATATTATTACATCATGAAGTCCTCTGTAACATGCCAAGATAGAAGTGAAAACAAGCATGCACAATCACATTAATGGTGAATGATGCAACACAGTCAATTTCCAAGTTCAAGATCAATCATTTGCGAAAACACGAGGGAAATCCAACAAAACGTAGAAAGATTGGAACAGAAGAATCATAACCAAAGTATACTAAAAATTGAAGATGAATTTTCCTCCAAATAAATTTGAAGATGAATATAATTACAAACAACATAATATAAATGACAACACATTCAAAATATCAGACACAAATATACAATTCAACTAGACATATACTATCTATTGTCTTGTATTGACAGTTTATTTTTATCAATAAAATAATACAATTAGTAAAAATAAGATAACTGTTTATCTTGACAATACCACTAAATTTCAATTTAATGTAACTTACCACCACCATTCCGGAACACTTGAGAGAAACAAACATCCCCAGCTCGACGCATGTGATCCTACATATAAAGCAGGAGCTATTAAGAATCATTGAAGCAAAAGA
>JAUPMG010000006.1:16126420-16145451 GCA_031762675.1 Pachysandra terminalis
GAAACAAACATCCCCAGCTCGACGCATGTGATCCTACATATAAAGCAGGAGCTATTAAGAATCATTGAAGCAAAAGAGATTGACTATATCACAAAGATACGAAGAGAGTGGAAAAGGACAGGATATACGGGAGCCAAACTAGAAAAATATGTTTATAGGATAAGCTTATGCATACCTTTAGGTCCTGCCATGAAGCAGAAGAAGGCAATCCAGACACCAAGACTGAAAATAAAGCATATAAGATAAATTCCAAAACAAATCACAACTTATAAGGAGCATGGTAAAATTAACTAGAGAATGAGAGAGAGATCAGAGGAAATACACACCGCGATAGTCGGAGCGCCTTGACACTCCACCCCGGCCACTACTATTGTGACTACTATGCCGATCTATCGATGATGAGTGCCCCCGTCCACCATGTGCAAGCTCAACCTATAAAAAATGATAGAAAAAAACATAAGAGATTGCTTGTCGTCAAAAGGTATTAAAAACGGTCTCTCCATCACATAAATGGTTGGGAACTCAACGCGGGATAGAACAGTTCGGTAGCTTGCAAGGCTCATAACCTTGAGGTCACAAGGTAAACAGTGATAGGATTACACCTTGAAGTTCAAACCCCATCTCACAAAATCAAGACAGAATCTTTCTCATTCTTTTTAATTTGTTAGAAGTAGCATTTCCGTTATTATGTTTAATACATGGAAACGTCTCAGGTCTGGGACTTAAGAACTCAAATAAGGGGCCTTAAGAACCGTAATCTGACATGGTAAGCGTATGGAATTTCATACAGCCACCACCAAGTAGGTCCCACTTATGAGAATCTCCATGAAAAATGAGTATGATTGGAAGACTTCTAAATGTCTAATCATTTGATTGAAATATTTTACTTCAAAACTTTCAACTGCCTTTTTCAAAGTTGTCTATCATCCAAAATTAAATAATAAAATCAATCAGCTGAAATTATTTGATCAAGCCAACATTTGGAATACTATATCTCTTCTATTAGACCCATCAGATGGCGAGTCCTGATCCTTTTCAAAAGGAAGATGTGCATCCAAAATCAGGCGCTCAAGACAGTCACCATATTAAAGGAATCCCACATACTGAATGGTTAACGCTAACTGGCCTGAAGTATAATTCTTTGTAACCTAAGAGAGATTTGCGATTCATTTTGAATCTCACACATGATACACGTGTGTGTGCACACCCCTCTTCAGAGAGACCTATCAAATGGCGGGTCCCAGTCCATTTAAATAGCAAGAAATGTGTCCAAATATCTGGTGCCAAAGACATCCAATGTGTTCTTAAGCACCAGACCCTAGATTTAGCCTCTAACACATTCACAGTTTTCAAAATCTTTTGAGTCTTTCAATATTAAAGGAGGCCCCTTGAGGCATGATCTAATGTTATGGTATCAGCATGGGTATCGGCCACACAGAGACCGATATATATTGCATATTGACCAACAACATGAAGAATCAAGGAACTCTATGCAAGTATCAGCTACCAATTATTTAGGTATCCTATCGTCCCATCGAGAGAACAACATGTATATTTCATGATCTCATCCAATGCTTGAAACCAAGATTGAAATGTTATAACCAACCTACAATATGATTCTTATGAAAACTAACCTGCTATACAACGTTTTGCGACATCTCTTATATTCATTTTTATACATCTATAATAATTACACACAAAGTTCTCAAAATCTTTTGAGGGATCCAATATTAACTGGGTCCTTATACCACATTGAAGTGTTAAAGCAAGCTAACCTACAACATAATTCTTCATGACATCTCTCATGTGAGTTTAGCTATTTAATGGGTCCTTAAAGAACATTGCAGTGTTAAAACAAGCTAACCTACAACATAATTCTTCATGACATCTCTCGTGTTAGTTTTATCTATTTATTGCCTTAACAAAGTTTGCATACATATACCTTCTCCTATATAAAATACTTAATTTTTTTTAAAATACAATTGTATCGTTTCCCCCTTTTTACTATTTTGGGGCCTATTTAGCATAGTAAATAATTCCCAAAAACAAGCATGTTAGTTTTATCTAATTATTGCCATAACAAATTTCACATACATATACCTTCTCCTATATAAAATACTTAATTTTTAAAATAATATTGTTTCCCGTTTTCTACTATTTTAGGGCCTGTTTAGCATAGTGAATACTTCCCAAAAACAAAGATTTCTAGAAGTAGTTCTCTTCCTATTTCGACAAAATAGGCTTCCTATAGAAGTGTTTCTAGTAGATATAGTAAGAAAGGTGTTACTAGACATTGCAGACACCTAAGCCTTGGGTAGGAAGCCCTTTCAAGGTCAAGAAGCACATCCTAACTCTTATGAAGCAAATTCAAACAAATCCTTAGTAAAAGAAAAAACTGAGGATCTACAAGGCTTAAGTATCATGCAACGAGGTTTACGCTTCACACCCTTCACCTTTTGTAACGTTGCCAATCAGAGAAAAGGGGTAAAGATAAAAAAAATTAAATTAAATGAACAACTAGTAAGTGCAACTAACCCGCAAACGATGCCCAACAAAGTTATACCCATCACGACCACGAATAGCATCTTCAGCATCTCGAGCATCTTCAAACTACAAGGAAACAACAACAACAAGAAGCTTATTTGTTAAAATAAATTTAAAATTCCTTAATGAAATGCAACAAACCTGTCTACAAACTTGTAAATGACAATGAACTAAACAAAAATACAAGTTTAATACCCTTCCACAACCCATGGCTTTAGGAAAATCAACTCACCTCAACAAAAGCATAACCAGGGGGTCTTGGTGGGATCTTCAGATCAATGTCAACAATTGGTCCATACTGTAACGAAAAAATCAATCGAACAATAGTAAGACAAGCATATAGCAATAACCAAACAACTTATCACAGTTAAACACTAATCCAAGTTACCAAGAAATACATTGTAGAAGGCAAACTTGTGTAAACACGTGAAGGAAATTGGTTGTTGTGATGGCTTACCAACTTTGATTTGTAAATCGTATTAGGCACCACTTTATTGTGGGCATTTTAACTATGATTTATGAATTAAACTTTTTCTCATTGATGTGTCCTCTTGCAAAAATACTTGAAAGTATTTGACTACGCTGTATTTGTCCACAGCCCAAGCAACTACAGCCTTGGGTGTACCCTCATCTTCGAAGTTTAGCTTATTTCATATTTCCATATCCAGCAATAGTGAAATAATCAGCAGACACCAAAACAATACAATATGTCTGCATATATAGACATGTGTATGTACATACATTTATACTCACCTGTCAAGAAACGGTAGTTTGTGTGTCAATTTTTTATTACTAGGATGCTTCCTTCAGGGAAAATAAGCATCAAAAGATCCCTTTTAGTCAAAAATAAAAAAACAAAAAATCAACTTCATTCACTCCTACAGAAAAGAGCAAAGATCCATCTGAACTCTTACATTTTTCCAATATAATCTTTTAAGAGATTCACTGATTACCATCACCCTGCTGCAAATTGTTCACCCATTTGTTTCTCCCCTTTTTCGATATTTCCATCACATACTTAAAGAATGACAAGTAAATCAAATGAAAAGAAAATTATGCTGATTTCACAGTTCATTCTAGTAATATAGATACGTCACTTACTTGTAAATGTTTCTTATATTTTTTTACTTTCTTTTACGTTTTTTTGTTATGAAAGTTACATATCGAAGTCCAACAAATTTCTAACCTTGTTTGTAAACTATTTCTTATTTTGATGTTTACCTTTATCCTCGTAAAAAACTATTTTTAAGAAAGATATTTTGATTTAACAAAGAAATCCACTTTATTAAACATTATTTCTATTATATGCTTCATTTTACTGACTAAACTACCTACAAAACATTCCTGAAAATACATCACTGGCATAAATTTTCTACAAAAAAGGTGAATTTTTTTATAGATAATATAAATAGTAAATTAAGAAATTTTGATTTCACTCTAGGACTCGTTATTTACTAACCATGAGAACTATTTAATCTAGAATTCCTAAATTAAAGCCAACTCTTTTTAAGCTGATATGTAAGAATTTCGAATGCAATGTTTATACTATTCCCAACAGTTGGATTTCTTGAAATTAAATATAAAATAAAATTCAAACAACTAATAACTAACCATGAGATCTAAACAAACTAGAATTCTTAAATTGAATCCAACTCTTAGTATCTTGGAATCTAATAAAAAAAAACATATCTTGAAAGAATATTACCGCAGATAAACTATTCTCAGTTTACTCACCAAAAATAGCACTACTCTTGGTTAGAAAATGATAAAGTATCAGGTTATCCAGTACTACAATTAGTATAGTAATACCTAGTTTATAAATAGTAATAAAAGTATGCTTAATGACCTTGAATAAGTGGGGCCCATTTACAACATCTACAGCACAAAAATCAGCTAGCTTGGGTAATCGTGACTATCAAATAGGGAAACCTGTCAAGGGACAGGGCTTAAGAATCCAAAGGGTCCTTAAGCTGTTAAGCATCATTGATATTTCATATACCATGATTATAAGGAAGATCAAAATGCATCACTGAACGGGTCCAACATAGGAGAATACTCATGCAAAAAATAACGTGATTCAATTAACAATCTGACTAATGAATTTGCAACATCCAACAAAATTGAAAAAATCAAAAGGCAGAAGTCGCATGAACAAGCTGATATTGATATGATTGATCATTTGAGGGGACCTAACGCCCTTAATGGGTTCTTAAGCACATACTGGATCTTTGATTTCAAAAATCTCATAGACAAGCCCTACATTATGAATGGTTAGGATTGATACCTAGACAACAGATGTATAATGAGTGCCCTTACTACAAGAAGTATGTGTAGTAGAATGAACTATAAGTGCACTTAGAAAATCACCAAAAAAAAATATTAAAATTAATTTTGGAGGTTTTTCATTGGTTGCCACAAGATGGCACTATATACTTAATTCAATAATGTTTTTATGATGCACAAGCCTATATAACCCACCATTTGATCAATAATCGCCAACATTTAGACGTGCAAAAATGGTCAATTCAATTCGAGAATCGACTGTCCCAACCCAGCAATGGATTAGTTTTGGTTATATTTTTCCTAATTTAGGTCCAAATCAAAAAAAAAAATCCAACCTACATCGGTTTGGTTCGAAGTTGAGGCTTCAAGTAAACTGATGCAGCACGCATACATACGTATAATAAATACATATATCTAATAATATGTATTATTATATCAAATGTGAGTTGAGCTTAGGATTAACTTAGGTTAACCATATCATATTCAATTCCCAAACCTACTAGAATATCGAATATACTTTATATTGCTTATTCTAATGTCGATTTAGTCAATATATATTTTTTTAACTATAATAGAAAAAATAAGTTAAAAGCAAGATTTACTGAGCAATAGAGTGAAATGGTTTAAATCCTTTTTTTAAAATAGGGTTCTTGTGAAAAGTTGAAGGATAACACAGCTACAAAATTGTTATAAAGAAAAGTTTGATAATATTCCATATTTGTCATTTATCTGGGGCACCCAAATCAATGCCGTGATTAAAATTGGGAAAAAGAAAATGGATCAAGCTTTGAGTTCCACGTGATTTTACTTTTCCTTTTCTTTCACTTGAATCCCATCTTCTTAGCATCAAATTTTCCATCTCAGTGGTCTGGAGATACGCTCAAACAATCAAACATATATAAAAGACAGCATAGTAAGGTAAAGTAGCACATTTTACCTTGTATTAAAATTTCCTCTTCTTGTCTATAAGTTGGGCTTGTCATCGCCCTTCAAAATTGTCACCATCCTGAAAGAAATAAGGCTCACTCTATATACAAACTAGCCTCGAAGATATCTGATCAACAACGAATCCAAAGATCTAACTCTTTTTACTGAATCATACAATGTCAAAGACCATCCCTCCCGAGAAAAAATTCTCCATTAATTCAGACCCGTTATAATTTAAGAAATCCAACATCCCCATCCAACTCTTGCCATCTTACAAATAACAGTTTAGCCCAAAATCGATGACTGCCATAATACTTCATTTCCCATGCGTCAATTGTATGCAGATACAAATTAAAAAAATACAAAGAGAGATCTTCCCAGAACCATGATCTTCAACGAGATAATCCAATCCCCAATCCCGTCCCCAAAGTCAGGTAGCCGCAGCTCTTGCATTCTTTCAAACCATAAATAAAAGCAAATTAATAAATCGGTTTCAACTTGGTCTGAGCAGTGGATCACTATCCAATGAAGAGTTCTATTAAAAACTGATGCCCGAGAATATAACAAAATTCCGTATGGGAAATCTGGTCAGTTAGTCCATGAATGCTTCCTTGGAGGGTGATAGCAAAGTGGCAGATACCACCAGGCTCCAGTAGAATATAGCAACATATATATATATATATGGTACGCAAACACAAATGTACAACAATTTCCAATATAAAAAAAATTCCAGACAAAATATAATCATATTGAATCTATTTCAGGATAAACATGTAAGAAAAAAAAATTAATTTTACCTTGTAAAATAGATCCTCCACTTCTCTCTCACGGACATCACCAGGGAGGTTACCAACATAGAGTGTTCGACTCGAACGGCTACTCATTTTTCCTGAGACCAGTGAAGATCAACTATAAGGCACCTTACTATTATTGTTGAATTTTTTATAGCACACTAAAATAATAAATAATAAATTCAGCATGCCGTGATGACTAGAACATCAACGATTACAAATTTTGAGAAGCTATCTTTCTAGATGAGTAAAACCCTAATCGATGATAAGATGCAACATAAGCTTGAAATTTAACAAATAAATAATAAATATAGACTGTAAACACTAATTAACAAAAACAATACATTTGTACCAACAGAAAACAGTGAAAATACTAATAAATCGTTCCATAATCAGAGCAATCCAGCATGCCTTGATTACAAGAACACTACTAATGAAAAAAATCTAATAAATAATATTTCCTTGATGAGTAACACCTTGTTCTACGAAAGTGCAAACGAAGCTAAAAAAAAATAAAATATTGCTACGAAGATGAATATAGATTTTAGAAAGAAACTTAACGGAAACGATGCCTATTGAAAGATAAATATATTTTCTAGTTGAATGAAAGCCTAGATTATCAGAGCATCAATGATTACAAATTTTGAGAAGCTATCTTTTCCAGATGAGTAAAACCCTAAGCAACGATAAGATGCAACATAAGCTTAAAATTTAACAAATAAAGAATAAATATAGATTATAAACACTAATTGACAAAAACCAGACATTTCTATCAACACAAAACAGTGAAAATACTCAAAAAAATCCGTTCCATCATCAGCAATCCAGCATGCCTTGATTACCAGAACACTACTAATGAAAAAATCTAAAAAATAATCTTTCCTTGATGAGTAAAACCCTGTTCCTAGAAAGTGCAAACTAAGCTAAAAAAAAATTAAAAAATTTGTTGACGAGATGAATATAGAATTTGGAAAGAAAACGATGCGTATCGAAAAATAAATACGATTCAAAAATGATCTTTTCCAGTTTAATGAAACCCTAATCCACGAAAATCATCCAATAGACGCTTACAATAAATAAATTAAAAAAAAAAAAACGAGATGAATACGGACATGAACTAAAGGAAAACACGAAATTAATCAATAGGAAACTGTATTTAAGACTAGGGTTTTCCATTTTTAGGTCATCTGCGTTTCCGGAACTGAGATATAGCAACATACCTCGGCAGAAGTTTAGGATTACGGACGCGGTGAAGATGCAGAGCGAGGAGGAGCTTCGAGGGTTTGGGTTTGGTTGAAGTGAGGTAAATAGGGATTATATAGGGCCCTTCTCGCATTGTGTTTCACGAGGTATGGTATTATGTTGTGTACAATACTCTATCACCGATAGATTAAATTCTCGTTTATATAGTAAAAGATGGAAAAAGCTTGGTAAATCAGAGAGCGAAATCGGACGGAAGTGCGTTCCAGGCTTACAGGTATGGTTGTCAAACACCAAGCTAAAGCCCTAAATAAATTATAAACAAAATAAAAAAAAATATGCATAACAACTTCTAGGGTCTTTTCTGAGACATGGAATAATGATTTCACTAATTGAGTAATTGATAATGTCTATTTTACCGTAAACCGCTGGATTAGTCATGTGTAGAATATTTAATTTATATAAGTCTTATGTGTATATTTTGTTATATATATTAATGGTCGTTCAAGTATTTTATTTTATTTTAATTTCTTAATTTTATAAAAAAATTACTTTAAATTACAAGCCTTTGGAGAGATTCTAATATTGTTGTAAGTTTTTTTATTTTCCTTTTTTCCCCTCTTCAACAAGGTTTCAAGGATAGGGCAATTCGTTCGTACTGGGATCGACCAGGATCGGTTTGTTCCAAAACCACGATATTGGTATCGGTATGGACCGACTGGTACGACCAGTCTAATCAGTCCGATGTTTATTTATCTATAAATTGGATAGTCCTGGTATCGTCAATTTGGCCGATCTCCAAAAAAAAAAAAAAAAAAAACCAAAAATGGGGATCCATTTTTGTACCGCATCCAGATGGACGTCACCGATGATTTGGATCGGGATCGGTCTCTCGAGACTTTAAACCTTGCTTTTCAGTGCAAATTGCAAAACGACTGGTAGAGTTTACCCTAATCAACTTCTATTACTTTCTAAACAAGAAACCATGTTCATATAAATATCAACAATAGATTATTCGACATTTACAAAAATAATGACACGTTCAATGAATCAACCGGTTTGATGCAAACTGTTTGATCTAACGGTCTGTAATGGTTCATGCGATTCACACTAGTATGCATCAATGTTTGAATACAACCCATATTGAATCCGAGTCAAATCGTTTGAGAGGCCGAGTCACAATTCGATCAGTTCAACAGGGCAGTTCGATAAAGATGACCAATTGATTTGATTGGTTCGACCGGTTGGTAAACCGGCATATGACTGGTTGTGATGGTTAGTGTCCAGTGGAAGATTTAGGAGACAAAGGCTATTATTAGTCCACCTTTATATTAGTGGAAATAGATGTTAGGCTACCACCAAAAAAAATAAAATTAATAAAATAATAAAAAAATACATGTTAGGCTCCATTTGGCATAGCTTCGTAAGAGCAAGGAAACACCTCCAAGATCTAAAAGGGCTTTTCATCTAATGCTTGGGTGTTTGATGACGCTTCTAAAAGTGTTTTTGGATGAAAGTGCTTTTTTGGGAAAACCATTTTGGTGACATACGAGAGGGTTGCTTCCAAAAATTACATTTGCAGGACACAATTAACAATGAATTAAATTTAAGTAAAACTTTCAAAATGACAAAATTACCCTTTTATTTTCATTACACGTTCTATAAAAAAGACAAAAATATTCATCAAGCCTAAAATTATGTACAGGAGCATCATTTGGTTGTTTGGTGACACTTCTGAAAGTGTCTTTGGATGAAAGTGCTTTTTGGGGAAGATCATTTTGGTGACGGGGTGGGATTGCTTCAAAAAATTATGTTTACGAGATACAATTAACAATGATTTAAATTTAAGTAAAACTTTTAAAATTACAAAATTACCCTTTCATTTTTATTACACATTCTTTAAAAATGACAAAAATATTCATCAAGCCTAAAATAATATACAGAACATCTTTTTATATGATTTTTCTCACCAAACAAGATTTTGAACCAATGGCTTTGATTCAAAGCCCTTTTTTTTCACAAAACCTTTCATACCGAAGCCATTGCATTTGTAGGAAGCTCTGCCAAACGGGCCCCTAGACTCAACTCTATCACCGGTTTGAGTATGTGATCTCCTGATTCGTCATAAACTATAAATTACGGAACCAAAAGTTTTTAGAACGATCCTCCGATTCTTCCCCATTAGTGGATATAGCTAGCTTCATCTGGATTCTAGGGTTTCAAATTCGAATCTGGTAAGCCTCATTCTGTTTTAAGTTATCGAGGAATTCATTTCAGTGATTTGATTGTTGGGATCAAACCCTAATTGCAGTAAAACTCTACATGTGAGCTTGTGCTATATTTTATCTTGTCGGATGTATACGCGCAATGAAAGATGAAGACAGAATAATGTTGTTTTGATTTTGTATGTGTAATATGTGTAATATGTTTTTTTTTTTTTTCTTTCAAAACTACTTCGTAAATCTGGTTTTGGATTATGGGTTTTTGATTTTGTTCAATTCTGTATCGTGGCTATTCAATTATTCACAGTGAATCTACTATACTGATTCATCCTAAATCCAAACTGATCCTTTTGGGATTTCAACTTTGAAGCTTCTGCAGATGTTGTATTGGTAAATTTAGAGGTAGGGAAAGAGTCGTCTGTAGATTTCGATTCCGTGTAGTGTTGGAGACTAACTTTGATTCAGTTTCTGTACAATTTAAGTTAATTCATGCAAATCTGGTTTTGGATTATGGGTTTTTGATTTTATTCAATTCTGTCTTGTGGCTTTTCGATTATTTACAGTGAATCTGCTATACTGATTATTGCTAAATCCCAACTGATCCTTTTGGGATTTCAACTTTGAGGTTTCTGCAGATGTCATATTGGTAATTTAGAGGTAGGGAAAGTCATATGTAGATTTTGATTCCGTGTAGTGTTGGAGACTAACTTTCAATTTAAGTTAATTCATGCTTTGAGTTGAGATTGCTGTTATAAAATCGGTTTTCTGAATTTTTTTTTTTTTGGACCAAGATTGTGACCATGGACAGTAACAAGGATGAAGCATCAAGGTGCATTGGAATTGCTAAAGCTGCTATTGCATCGGGTAATAAGCTGCGTGCTTTGAAGTTCATTAGGATTGCACAACGCCTTAACCATAGCCTGCCCTTCAATGATCTACTGGCTGCGTGTGAAAAGCTTGAATCACTGCCATCCTCTTATACGGAGGAAAATTCCATTGACCAAAACCAGAAAGAGCATGTGTCCTCTAAATCTGTAGCAAATGGGGATCAGAATTATAGCGAGGAGCATATTAGACTAATCCGTGAAGTTAAGAGAAACAAGGATTATTATGCGATTCTTGGTGTGGAGAAGATCTGTTCAGTTGAGGAGATTAGGAAGTCTTATAGGAAACTATCACTTAAGGTCCACCCTGACAAGAACAAGGCCCCAGGTGCAGAAGAGGCATTTAAGAAAGTCTGCAAGGCTTTCAAGTGCTTGAGTGATGAAAACTCGAGGAGGCAGTATGATCACACAGGTCTGGTTGAAGAATATGAGTATAGCCAGCAACACAATGTCAGGAGGAGGAGGAGGAGAAACACCCAAGATTTTTTTGATGACGATTTTGACCCTGACGAGATATTCAGGTCATTTTTTGGAGGTCAGACAGATATGTTTCGGACAGCTCATGTTTTTAGAACTAGAGGAATGGCCAGTCAACGCACAGAAAATGGAGGAGGGCCTAATCTGATGTTATTTCTTCAGATATTACCGATCTTGTTTCTCTTCTTGCTTGCCTATATTCCTTTCTCAGAACCTGATTATTCTTTTCAGAAGACACCTTCCTATCAGATTCCCAAGGTTACAGAGAAATACGGAGTAGAATTTTACGTCAAATCATCTGACTTTGATCAACAATTTCCAGTTGGAAGTCATTCTCGAGCTAAGATTGAGGATCATGTATTTAGGGATTACAAAAGTGTACTTGGGCGATATTGTCACATAGAACTCCAGCGGCGTCAGTGGAACAGAAACTATCCAACTCCTCATTGTAATAAGCTTCAAAATCTTGGAGTTGCATGAAGGTTAGATACAGTACTCAATTTAAAACTGAATATGTACTAATATTTGATAATCTGATTCTTTTTCTTGCATGTCTGAAGTTTGATATTGGATATATTTGTAGAATTTATGTGTATGCGTTCCTGTTTTAGAATGTAACTTTAGTTTCATTATTTATTTGTTTCCATGATTGCCTTTTTGTAGGCACATAGTTTTGGAGTTGTTTGAAGGTCCTGAACTTTGATATCTGGACAAGTAGTTTACAAGCAGACCTTTCCTATTTCCACCTTGTGGAGACCTTACTCCTTTGAGATCTCAAATGAATCCTAACGAAACCTTAGGTGGTCAGCAACCAATATAGGTTGATAGAGATAGTGGGTGGCTCATATTCACTAGTCTCTAGATCCGAGGGGAAGGGACCTGAGGCCCCCCATGTCCAGTAATGGTACGTTGGCTCATATTCCAATACAGGTTGCTAGGTGCAAATCAGTATAGCTCTCTTAATGACCGATAATAATTGAAAACAATAAAAGAAATATCACTAAAATATCAGTTGTTTTATAGATTAAGGAGGTTGCGTTTAATGTCTTGGTTCTAGCTCTAATAACTCAAAACTGAATGGTTGTGGTGTTTTGAGGGTGTTTCTACATATTTTTAGCGGAAGACCATCAGGCTTAATCAATCCGACATAGACAGATTTTGGCATTGGAAGTGTTCCTATTTGTCCTTATATGTGGAACAAGTAACAACCATCAATCCATCATTTTATTAAATTTCACTAATTTTTCTTAGAAGTTTTGATACTTTAAGCTTCATCATCTTTTGTTGCTACTCGATATGTGGCAACTTGTCATGGTCCAACTATGCGCATGTGCACATTGCTGTGGCTAGTGCCACGGTGGCACACGGCTTAGCTTGGGGGGCAAACTTTTCCCAAGTATGTCAAATTCTCTAGGACTTTCAGGAGGCAAGCAGAGGCTCTTTTGTATTGACCTCGTTTGTGCATACCCCTAGAGCTGGGAATGGGGTAGTTGATCGATTAGTGAAAGATGGTGTTGGGAGGGAAGAGTTGTTTGTGGGACTTTCATTGGTAGATGATTGGGGATGGCTTATGATGGTCCCTTGTTTGGTTGCTCGCTGCTTTAATGGCTGGGGTGCTCTTTGTAGTATGTTTCCTGTTTTTCGGTTTTTGCTTTCTTTATTCTTCTGCTTCTTGGCCAGGTGCTCTCCTTGAGCGTTGCGTCTTTTGGCTTTTGTGTACTCTCTTTTCTTTTTCATGCATCTATATATGTATATATATCTCGATGGTTATTCATAAAAAAAAACAATAAAAAAAATGCACAAGTGTGTGCGGGTGCCCGTAGTGTGTTGCCTATTGATGTATTTGGCTCTATGAGACCCACATGGTCTTGGGGTTAAATTTATGTGGGGAAGAGTTTGGGGTCCATGTTAGGTCTAGTGCACAACATAGTTTTAAATTTCGGAAATTTCAAAGATTTCGGAGGCTCAAATGAAAACGAAATTTCAGTTGAAAACCATTTTATGATTAAAGTAATTGAACGAAATTAGGGACTAAAATTTCGTGAAATTTTGAACCGAAATATCGGATATTTCATCAAAATAATTTCAGTTTTTTTTTTTTTTTTTATTTAAATTTTTTTAATATAGACTTAATTTCAGCCAATCTCTTTATCTTTCTTTATTTTTTAGTAAGTAGTAAGTATTAACTTCTAATTTCTAAAATATAAATAATAAAGTTAATCAATAAAAACTGATATCTTCATTAAAATATAATTTATTTATGAACATACAAATTTAAAAAAATAAAAGCAACAAATAATATTTTGATTAATAATGTGAAATAATACAAAAGTTTACAGCTAATGAATACGTTATGTTACAACATCCAAAACGTATATAAGTATCCAAAATATATTGGATTCAAATTATAACATCTAAAAAAATACAATGTATAAAAGTTTAAACTGAAAATTTTAACTTTATTTCTTGATTTCCTTCAATTTACGCGGGTACAAAATCCATTTGTGTACATGTAAGAGCAAAAGAAAAAAATAGTAATAATATCTATTATATATAATAATTAATAAAATAATATACCCAATATCAACTCCTCCCTAAGAGTACTCCCAAATATTGTGTAATCTCTTGCAATAATAACAACAAAAAAGAGACTAGACAAGCATAGTAGTATCTATAACTAATAAAATACGAATTGTACTATCACCTACAACTACTACAAAGTATTTCTAAAAGTTTCAAATTTATAGTTATTACAGAGCCATAAATAATTATAGAGAAGTTTCTAATGTTTTTCTTTCAAAATTCAAAGCATAAGGGAGTTCGGAGCTTTAGATAGAAGCAAGGTTTACGATGTCGATGTCGCCAGATGACTTCGGCGACATACCTGGCGACATGGTGAAAACAGGGGGAAATGTAGGGGAAATGTGGGGAAACCATGGGTTTTTGATGGATTTTTTGCCCCAAACTTTAAACATATCTAATTAAGACCTAAATGCATCCAAATACATCAAAAAATGCAAAAAAAAAAGGCTTACACGTTAAAGGGTCTATAAGCTGTAAAAGAAGATGCTACATCTAGTTAAGCTACACTAAAAGTGAATGTAAGTCAATTAAAATATATATAAAACTAGAAATCAAGTGCCTTATCTATGAGGGGAAAGGGGAAATATGGGAGAAATGATGGGGAAATGTGGGATTTTTGATGGGTTTTCCCCCAAGTTTTAAACAACCCTAAGTAGTGTCTAAATACATCATAATACATCAAAAAATGCAAAAATAAATGTCTAACATTTTTTTAATTTTTTAAAAAAAATTCAAAAAAATTGAAAATTTCCCCCATGTAGCCGATGTCGCTCATGTCGCCGCAAAGCGACTTATGGTTGATATGTCGTGTCGCCCATACCGAAAATGGCGACATTGCATTCCCTGGATAGAAGATGAGTGGCGAAAAGAATGACAGTTTGAACCTATTTATATAGTTTAAATGAAGGTTTTTACTTTTTATTTTTTTTTTTAACTTTTAACTAGATTTTAGGAATTATTTCGACCGAAATATGCCAAATTTCGGCCGACCATTTCGTTGATAAACTCAAAATTTCGTCTGAATTTTTTTTTCTTTTACCAAAGTACAAATATTTTGGCGAAATTTCGGCAATTTCCTAAGATAATTTCACGAAAAACATCAATCTGAAATTTCTTCATTTTGGTTTTCGCTTGACCCATCCGAAACCAAAATTGCGCAAAATTTCAGCTAAATTTTAAACCATAGTGCCCAGGGAGGTTGCTACGAGTCTGTTGGTTTACAAGGCTCGTGAGAACTACATCTGAAAGTGTGGAAAACCTTAGGTTGATTGTATTAGCGAAGGTGATGTTGAATCTTGCCAATAGGTCAAATGCATAGCATCCAAGTATGGTGTTTGGACCATTCCTATGTAGGATGTTGCATCTTGAGTCCGTTGGGGAGGTTTGTGTCAGTTTTGTGCGGGTGGATCGTTTGATTTGGTCTCCTGATCTTAGAGGGGTGTTTTCTTGTCAGTCTTTCTTTAGCCCGTTTCATCTGGATAGGGCTGGTATCCATGTTCCTTTTCCGATCCGGTCCTTGTGGTACCCCCCGGTTTCTCCTAGAGTCAGGGCGTTTTCATGGACTGCACTATTATATTGGATTAACACAGCGGATATGCTTTAAAGAAGGAGAGGTACATGGCTTTGTCTCCACACGTGTTTCTTGTGCAGAGAGCAGGAGGAGTCTATTGATCATATTTTCATTCACTGCCCCTTGGCTACTGGGATCTGGAGTTTCTTCCTGCAAAGTATTGGGAGGGTGTGAGTGATGCCGAAGGGTATTGGTCTGCTTTTGGTTCAGTGGTGCTTCCCGGGGTTAGGTGATCGGGGCCGGATTGTTTTCCGTTTGATGTTTCACGCTGTCTTGTGGCATATCTGGAGGGAGAGGAACCAGCGGATTTTTCTAGATGTTCCATCCTCCGTGGGGAGTATGTTTGAGGGGATCATGGTCTCTGTGCCGTCCTGGGCTTCTATCAAGGGACAGTTTGTTGGCTTATCGGCTTCTGACATCATGACGGAGTGGCAGTCGATCTCTATGAGTTAGCTTCGGACAAATGGTTCTACCTGCCTGCGGTGCTTGGTACAGCTGGAGGGTAACTGTATTGTTAGTCCTTCACATGTACAAGTTTTTTGGGTTGTGTGCCTACATGGGGTGCTCAACTTAAGTTTGGTAAGCCTTATGGGATTACGGAGCACGATATGCAAGGTTTAGTGATAGACCTTGCTCTAATGCTGTTGGTGGGTTCTATTTGGCATGACCAACTGAATCAGTGTTGTGAAGCTACGATGCAGGATAAGTTGTACGTATTGGTTCAGGCACAGTCTGAGTTGTGTACTATGGGTTGCTAAGCTTTGAGTGATTGGTGTTGTCGTGCTAGGGCTTTAAGGTTCAATGGCTGTTCTGTAAATACCTGGTTTGTATGGCTGGAGTCGCTGAACTTTGATGGACTACATTGGATGATCGACTTGGTTGAGGGCCTTCCGGACCTATGTTGTGCAGGATATGCACAATGTCGATGTCGCCAGGTGACTTCGACGACATGGTGAAAACATGGGGAAATGTCGGAGAAATGTGGGGAAACCATGGGGTTTTGATCGATTTTTGGCCCTAAACTTTAAACATGTCTAATTAAGACCTAAATGCATCCAAATACATAAAAAAATGCAAAAAAAAAAAAATGCCTACACATTAAAAGTCATTACTTGAGGGGGTCAACTTTTACACACTGTCGGGTCTGTAAGCTGTAAAAAAAGATGCTACATCTAATTAAGCTACACTAAAAGTGAATGTAAGTCAATTAAAAGATATATAAAATTAGAAATCAAGTGTCATATCTATGAGGGGGGAAAAGGGAAATATGGGGGAAATGATGGGGAAATGTGGGATTTTTGAAGGGTTTTCCCCCAAGTTTTAAACAACTGTCTAAATACATCAAAAATGCAAAAACAAGTGTAACATTTTTTTAATTTTTTAAAAAAATTTCAAAAAAACTGAAAATTTCCTCCATGTCGCTGGCACGTCGCTAACATGTCACTGCAAAGCGACTTATGGGCGATATGTCGTGTCGTCCATACCGAAAATGGTGACATGTCTCCCAACATGGGCAACATGTCGCCAACATTGAATTCCCTGTGGGGGGGGGATCAAATGCTGTTGGGCTTGCCTTTACCGAGCAATGATTGGGATGCTACCAATTTAATCCACTGTGTGAAAACTTATTAGCATGACAAACTAGCAGCCACGAGGAGCCAAGACACCATGAGGTTTGGAACATATACCAGAGAACAAAGTTGAGGTTTGGGTTTGTTGAAATTGAATTGCTTCTGTGCACCTTTTGGCATTCCTGCCATGAGATAGATTGTTCTGATTGAATCAATGGCATATTGGCATTATCATGTGTTTTGGGTAGCTTTCTCTTTTGGAGTTTTAGCGACAAACCTCAATTTTGTTCACTTGTATATGTTCCATTTGTTTTGTTTAGTCTTGACCTCATGAATAACAAATCAGTGACTAATCAGCCACTACTACAATTCTTTGTCTTATTTAATTGTGTGAAGCTGTTAATTTTCATTTCTCATAGTTCTGACTTTCTGAAGCTCCAGTCAGTCTTAAATTTTTTCTTATCTTGTTATGCCCCCACACAGGTTTTAAATTAAACACACCAAGGTTTTAAATTTCGATATCGTCAGACATTTTGCCAAATTTTTTCTGGCAATATTTCACTGACCTGGCAGAATATTTTGCTAGGTTGGAGAAATATTTCGCCGAAATTTCAACAAAATGGGGGAAAATGGGGAATTCAGCGAATTTTCCCTTCATTTTGTTTCGCCCGGGGGCCATTTTGACGAAATTTTACCAGCATGCCACTGCATACCGTTGAAATTTAGAACCCTAACACACACACACCAAACCAATAAATGAATCAATAAAGAAAATTTTCTCTTCTGGGCTACTTGTCTTCGGGTTTTTTCATGGACCAAATATGTTTTCTTCCTCAATTGTACCTGTTGAATTCTCACTTCGAACATATTGTTGTGCACATTTTGAATCTTACTTTGCAATTTCGTCGACATTGTATCCAAGTGTTTTGCTGTAAAGGGTTAATTCATCACAGATGTGGTTTGTTGAGTTGGGTCATACTGTTGATGAACATCATTCTTGCATCGAGTTTCTCAGGTTATGTCCACAAAGCAGAAGTTAAAATTTTTCAAAGTAATATCCATATTCAGGTAAGCCCTTTGGTAGATGGAGAAGGATCTGTTGATCCTGAGTTGACTCTGCAGCTGTCTCATCTTGAAGCCAAGGTGGGGACTTATTGGTTATGCATTTACTGGTTAATGCCTTCCTGACCAATGTGGTCGTCCAAGAGCAAGAAAGAATACTGGTGAGGTATCCAGGTATCATGTTATTTTGGGTTCTAGTAAATATTGTTGTATATATGATGAACAGTAACCATGATCAAGGGAGCTTTTAATTTGATTCCTAGAAGATTTTAGTTTCCTTCAACCTGAGCAGTGAAACGCTGGATGTATCGGATGCTTAAGGGTTCCCTGGCACCGCAGCAGCACAAGCTGTGTTCTGTTTTACTGGTATGAACCAAAACTTAAAATCTTTTATTCATGTTGGGTGTTTCTGGGTTTGGGGAATTTATTGTGATGGATTGGCTGAGACATCTTTTTCTGAGAGTTTATACAGAACGTTGGTCAGCATCTCCATTATCTCGTGTCTAGAGGAATTGAAGCCATGTCCTTACCTACGAGTCTTTACTGTTCAGAGCCATTAGTGGAAGCAAAATTTCTCTGTAACACTGTGTAGCACTTTCTCTACCAAGGGAAAAAAGTCTTCAGAGCCATGTTCCTACCTACTTAGTCTTTGTTCGGAGCCATTGATGGAATGTAATGGTCGATTAATGGCCAGGAGCATGGCATGGTAGATCCTTTGCAGCAGAATTTCTCTGTAGAGTATTTTTTCCACCAAGAAGCCATTAATGGAATGTAATGGTCGATTAATGGCCAGGAGCATGGTAGATCCTTTGCAGCAAAATTTCTCTGTAGAGTACTTTCTCCACCAAGAAGCCATTAATGGAATGTAATGGTCGATTAATGGCCAGGAGCATGGTAGATCCTTTGCAGCAAAATTT
>JAUPMG010000006.1:16146376-16169333 GCA_031762675.1 Pachysandra terminalis
GAAGGGGTTCTCTTGGTATTTACAAGTTTGCCATCAAAATGTAAAACTCATTCTTAAAATCTAAAAACAGGTTTGGACCTGATTTTGAGGTCATGTGTATTTTTCAAAATTCATTATGAAAAACTCATTCCAAAGCTTGCTAACCAAGCGTCAAATTTTTTTTGTCAAAACTCATTCCAAGGCTTGGAATGAGTTCCAAATCCTAGAATGAGTTCCGAAACTGGGAGCCAAACGACACGTAAGTAAATCAGCAAAATCGATCAATGATATGTATAAATAGTAAACTAGTCCAATCGATATGATATTTTTTATTATTATTTTATTTTTAAATTTATAAATTGAACGATCTAATAGGTATCGATTTAGACCGATTCGGTACCGCCGATCCGATAACCGATATTGTCGATATGGTGACCGGTCCGGCGGATCCAAAAAAATGCTTAATTTAAAAAAAAAATTGGGCAGTCCACTTTTGTATCAGATCCGGACTGAACAGTTCCGCCGGATCGGCACGGCCCGGACCGATCCCGAGACTTTAAACTGTTCAGCTGAAGTGGCGTTTTGGTCTGGTGGTTGTTCTATCACCGGTTTTGGTATGTGATCTCTTGCTTCCACATAAACTATAAATTAAGGAACCAAAAGTTTTTAGGACGATCTTCCGATTCTTCCCCATTAGTAGATCTAGCTAGCTTCCGCTGGATTCTAGGGTTGAATCTGGTAAGTCTCAATCTGTTTTAAGTTATGGAGGAATTCCTTTCAGTGATTTGATTGTTGGATCAAACCCTAATTGCAGTAAAACTCTACATGTGAGCTTCCGGTATATTTTATTTTTTCGGATGCATACGCGCTCTGAAGAATGAAGACCCAATAATGTTCTTTTGATTTTGTACGTGTATATATTTTTTCAAAACTGCATAGCAAATCTGGTTTTTGATTATGGGTTTTTGATTTTGTTAAATTATGTCTTGAGGCTATTCAAATTATTCACAGTAAAACTGCTATACTGATTCTTGCCTAATCCCAACTTTTTCCTTTTGGGATTTCAACTTTGATGCTTATGCAGATGTTATATTGGTAATTTAGAGGTAGGCAGTCATTTGTAGATTTCGATTCCGTGTAGTGTTGGTGACTAACTTTAATTCAGTTTATCTACAATTTAAGTTAATTCATGCAAATCTGGTTTTGGATTATGGGTTTTTTGATTTTGTTCAATTATGTGTTGTGGTTGTTCAATTATTCACAGTGAAGCTGCTATACTGATTCTTCTCTAATCCCAACTGACCCTTTTGGGATTTCAACTTTGAAGCTTTGCAGATGTTGTATTGGTAATTTAGAGGTAGGGAAAGAGTCATCTGTAGATTTCGATTCCGTGTAGTGTCGGACAGGGTTTTAAAGACCGGAACCGGTCGCCGGACCAGTCCCGCCCGGTTCCGGATCCGGTACAGACAACAAAAATAAAATTTAAAAATTTCAGGCCAGTGCCAGACCGGCCGACCGGTCGCCGGACCGGCGGTACCAGTCGTCGGGCCAGAGGGACCGGTCATGGACCGGCGGGATGGGTCACTGGACCGCCAGTCCATAACCCGGCGATACAAAGGCTTTTATTGCGGGTTGGAACCGGACCGGCCAGTACGGACCGGTATCGGCCGATCCTTGAAACCATGGTGTCGGAGACTACTTTAATTCAGTTGCTCTACAATTTAAGTTAATTCATGCAAATCTGGTTTTGAATTATGTGTTTTTGATTCTGTTCAATTCTGTCTTGTGGTTTTTCAATTATTCACAGCGAAGCTGCTATACTGATTCTTCCCTAATCTCATATTATCCTTTTGGGATTTCAATTTCGAGGCTTCTGCAGATGCTATATTTGTAATTTAGTGGTAGGGAAAGTCATCTGTAGATTTCGATTCCGTGCGGTGTTGGAGACTAATTTAATCAGTTTATCTACAATTTGAGTTAATTATGCTTTTAGTTGAGATTGCTGTTATAAAATCGGGTTTCTGATTTTCCAATTTTTTTGGATCAATTAGAATTGGAAGCAGGATTGTGACCAGAAGGTAACAAGGATGAAGCATCAAAGTGCATTGGAATTGCCAAAGCTGCTATTGCATCGGGTAATAAGCTGCGTGCTTTGAAGTTCATTAGGATTGCACAACGCCTTAACCATAACCTGTCCATCGATGATCTATTGGCTACGTGTGAAAAGCTTGAATCACTGCCATCCTCGTCTACAGAGGAAAAATCTATTGACCAAAACCGGAAAGAGCCTGTGTCCTCTAAATATGTTGCAAATGGGGATCAGAATTACACTGACGAGCATATTAGACTAATCCGTGAAGTTAAGAGAAGATCTGTTCGGTTGAGGAGATTAGGAAGGCTTATAAGAAACTATCACTTAAGGTCCACCCTGACAAAAACAAGGCCCCGGGTGCTGAAGAGGCATTTAAGAAAGTCTGCAAGGCTTTCAAGTGCTTGAGTGATGAAGACTCAAGGAGGCAGTATGATCAAACGGGTCTGGTTGAAGAGTATGAGTATAGCCAGCAACACAATGTCAGGAGGAGGAGGAGGAGAAACGCCCATGATCTATTTGATGATGATTTTGACCCCGACGAGATATTCAGATCTTTTTTTGGAGGTCAGACAGCTCATGTTTTTAGAACTAGAGGAATGGCCAGTCAACGCACAGATAATTTCAATGAAGGAGGACCTAATCTGATGTTGTTTCTTCAGATACCGCCGATCTTGCTTCTCTTCTTACTTGCCTACATTCCTTTCTCAGAACCCGATTATTCTTTCCAGAAGACAAATTCCTATCATATTCCCAAGGTCACAAAGAAACACAGAGTAGAATTTTATGTTAAATCATCTGACTTTGACCAGCAATTTCCAGTTGGATCTCATTCTCGAGCTAAGATTGAGGATCATGTGTTTAGGGATTATAAAAGTGTACTTGGGCGATACTGTCACATAGAACTCCAGCGGCGTCAGTGGAACAGAAACTATCCAACTCCTCATTGCAATAAGCTTCAAAATCTTGGAGTTGCATGAAGGTTATAAACAGTACTCAATTTTAAACTGAATATGTAGTAATATATGGTAATCTGATTATTTTTCTTGCATGTCTGAAGTTTAATATTGGATATATTTGTAGAATTTATATGTATGTGTTCCTGTTTCAGAATGTAACTTTAGTTCCATTATTTATTTGTTTCCACGATTGCCTTTTTGTAGGCACATAGTTTTGGAGTTGTTGAAGGTTCTGAACTTTGATATTTGGACAAGTAGTAACAAGCAGACCTTCCCTAATTTCACCTTGTGGCGACCTTACTCCTTCGGGATGCCAAGTGAATCCTAACTAAACCTTTTGTGATCAGCAACCGATACAAGTGCTAGTTAATTCAAGCATGGACAGATTGCTGTAATCATTCTGATAACTATGGAATCTCTAGGACTGATGCATGGTCCAAAATTGATCAGCTCTCCATATCATTCTTGCATAGTGGTTTGCAGAGTGATACTGATTGAATATACCTATTATCATACCTTTGCCTCAAAATTATTAGTTGGGATTTTATTAGAAATTACTTTCACAAGGATCGAGCAGCTTCTCTTTGAACAAATATCTAATTTACTCTTTCTTTTAGCTGATAGGATTTGTAACAGGAGACTCTCCTTCTCTCTCTCTCTCTCTCTATGTGTGTGTGTGTGTGTGTGTCTCTCTCTCTCTCTATATATATATATACATAATTTCAGTCTCTTTCTTGTTTCTTTGACTATGAAGTAAGTTTGTGCTAGTGAAGAAAGGATACAAAGACTTATAGCCCAAGATGCAGCTTTAAGCATGGAGGAAACTTGAAAAGTAGATATTATATTCTACACGTGTATTTCCAAAACTTACGAAACAGAGAACTGCTTTTTTTTTTACTTCAGACCATCACTTCTTGAGAGAAGAGGTTTTAATAACAACTATCTTATTTGGAACCCATATTAGTGATTGAGCTTGACCAAATCAACAACTCTTCACAAGCCACTAATGACAAGAATTGTTTGAAGATTCTGTCTTTCTTCATTTTTTGAAAATAACACCAAGCTAATACTAATTAGTGAAGAAGGATTACATTACTAAGTAATTGCAACTTGTCAACAGTGGCTTGCTAAGAATTGTTAATGTAGTCAAGCTTATTCACCAATACGGGTTCCTCATTGTATATGTTAAATTGAACCTAGGATTACTCATTATAATCTTACTATCAGTGGTCATGGTTTGTTTGAATTGTTAAATTGGTGTTAGCTGGAGATCAGTGTAACTCTCTTAATGACTGATAAAGCTGATAATAATTGAAAACAATAAAGGGAATATCATAGATGAAGGAGATGGTTTAATGCTTGATTTTAGCACTAATAACTCAAAATAGAATGGTTGTGGGGTTTTGAGGAAGTTTCTACATATTTTTAGCGGAAGACCATCGGGCTTAATCAATCTGACATAAACACATTTTGGCATTTGAAATGTTCCTATTTGCCCTTATATGTGGAGCAAGTAACAACAATCAATCCATCATTTAAATTTCACTTATTTTTCTTGGAAGTTTTGATACTTTAAACTTTCATTGAGCTTTATCATCTTTTGTTGCTACTCAATATGTGGCAACTTGTCACGGTCCAACTATGTGCATGTACACATGGTTTAGCTTGGCGGGAAAACTTTGTCCAAGTATTGCAAATTCTTGAGGACTTTCAGGAGGCACGCAGGGCTCTTCTGTAGTGACATAGGAATGCACAAGTGTGTGTTTACCTATTGATGTATTTGGAGCCTATGAGACCCACATGGTCTTGGGATTATTAAGTTCACGTGGGGAAGAGTTTGGGGTCCGTGTTAGGTCCAGTGCACAGTGAGGTTGCTATGAGTCTGCTGATTTATAAGGCTTGTGAGAACTTCATCCAAAATGTGGAAAACCTTAGGTTGATTGTATTAGCAAAGGTGATGTTGCATCTTGCCAATAGGTCAAATGCATAGCATCCACAGTATGGTGTTTGTCCATCCCTATGTGGAGTATTGCTACGAGTATAACATTCCCTGGATGGACTTGAGGGCATGTCTTGTCTTCCAGATGGGTTGTTTAAAGTCACTTGGAACTTGATCGCGTGTTCTATGATTATGTTAGGCCAATGGTTCTGCCTGCTCGCAGTGCTTGGTGCATCGCAGCTAAAGGGTAACTGTACTTTTAGTCCTTCACATTTACAAGTTTTTTGGGGTATGTTTGGTCGGTTTGGCTATCATTGGGTCGTGTAGGCCTTTGTGTGCCTTCGTGGGGTGTTCAACTTAAGTTTGGTGAGCCTTATGGGATTATAGACCACAATTTGCAAGTTTTAGTGATAGACCTTTCTCTAATGCTGTTGGTGGGTTATATTTGGCACGACAAACTGTATCAGTGTTATGCAGCTACTATGCAGGATAAGTTGTCCGTATTGGTTCAGGCACAGTCTGAGTAGTGTGCTGTGTATTGCTAAGCTCTGAGTGATTGGTGCTGCCGTGCTAGGGCTTTACGGTTCAATGGCTGTTCTGCAAAGATCTGGTTTGTGTAGCTGGACTTTGATGAACTACATTGGATGATCGACTTGGTTGAGGACCTTGCGGACTTATGTTGTGCTGGATATGCCACAATGACATGGAAACCCTAGAGTTGGATGAATGTAGGGAAGACGCTATATAGTGACTAATTGACTGGGCAAGCAGCATTAGGTGTGTGGGAATCAGGAATGAATCGCACCTTTAGTTAGTTTGTGTGCGCGGGGTGGTGGATGCTCTCAAATGTCGTTTGGCTTATCCTGATCAAGCAATGCTTGGGATGCTACCAATTTAATCCACTGTGTGAAAACTTATTAGCGTGACAAACTAGCAGTCACGAGGAGCCAAGACACCATGAGGTTTGGGTTTGTTGAAATTGAATTGCTTCTGTGCTTCCTGCCATGAGATAGATTGTTCTGATTGAATCAATGGCATATTAGCATTATCATGTGTATTGGGTAGCTCTCTTTTGGAGTTTTAGCGACAAACCTCAACTTTGTTCACTTGTATATGTTCCATTTGTTTTGTTCAGTCTTGACTTCATGAATAACAAATCAGTGACTAATCAGCGATTACTACAACGATTCTTTGCCTTATTTAATTGTGTGAAGCTGTTCATTTCATTTCTCATAATTCAAACTTTCTGAAGCTCCCGTCAGTCTTACATTTTTTCTTCTCTTGTGAGGTGCCATATTTGGCAGTGTTCACACACACACACAAAACCAAGAAAATTTTCTCTTCTGGGCTCTACTTGTCTCCGCATTTTTATGGTTTCACTTTTTCCACTGGTTCTATTATTTCATGGACCAAATATGTTTTCTTCCTACATTGGACCTGTTGAATTCTCACTTGGAACATATTACCATGCCTATTTCGAATCTTCCTTTGCATTTTCTTGACATTATTCCCAAGTGTTTTGCTAAAAAGGGTTATTTGTCACAGATATGGTTTGTTGAGTTGGTTCATACTGCTGATGAACATCATTCTTGCATTTGAGTTTCTCAGGTTATGTCCATAAAGCAGGAAAAGTTAATTTTTTTCAAAGTGATATCCATATTCAGGTTGGTCCTCTGGTAGATGGAGACGGATCTGTTAATCCTGATGTTGACTCTGCAGTTGTCTCATCTTGAGGTCAAGGTGGGGACTTATTGGTTATGCATTTACTGGTTAATGCCTTCCTGGCCAATGTGGTCGTCCAAGAGCAAGAAAGAATACTGGTGAGGTACTTATTATCCAGGTACATGTTATTTTGGGTTCTATTAAGTATTGTTGTATATTGATGACCATGATTAATGGAGCTTTTAAATTGATTCCTAGAAGACTTTAGTTTCCTTCAACCTGAGCAGTGAAACGCCGGATATATCGGATGCTTAAGGGCTCCCTGGCACTGCAGCAGCACATGCTGTGCTCTGTTTTGCTGGTATGAGCCAAAACTTATCTTTTTCTTCATGTTGGGGAATTTTCTGTGATGAATTAGCTGAGACCATCTTTTCTGAGACTTTGTCCAGAACGTTGATCGGTGTCTCCATTGGAGGAATTGAAGCCATGTCCTTACTAGTCTTAACTGTTCGGAGCCATTAATGAATGCAAAATTTCTCTGTAACACTCGCTGTTTAGCACTTGCTCCGGCAAGAAAAAAAGTCTCGCTTGCTACAAGAACATGTGCTCACATTAACTTTAGCCTGGGTTAAGTTTACTAAGTTATCGAAATTTAACTTAAATTCTAATGTGTACGTGTTCTATTTGGTGACGTGGCACTTTCTTGTTGGTGAAGAAAGTGATACACATACTACACGGTGTTACAAAGAGTATGTGCTGTAGAGTGAGGATCTTCTGTGTACCGGTACACACCCCCTCTTGCAAAGAATCTGCTCAGAGCAAGAATCTGCTTAGAGCACGAGCTGTAGACTCCCGCAATGGCCACACACCCCCTCTTTTGACAGTGCAATACTACTTCCATGGTTTCAAGGATCAGATCGATCCGGTCCGTATCGGGATCGGCTAGGACCGGTTTGATTTCAAGCCACGATACAATTATTGTATCAAGTGGCTTTGGATTGGACCGGTTCAACCGATACCGATACAGATTGGCCGGTACAACCAGTCCAGTGACCAGTACAACTGGTCCAACTGATCAGAAGTTTTTATTTTTTTTATTTTTATTCTTTCTTTTAAATTTATAAAAGAAACGGTGCAACAGGTACCAACCTGGACTTGATACCGCCATTCTGGCAACCGGTATCATTGTTCCGGCGACCGGACCTGTTGATCCAATTTTTTTTAAGGGCAATCTAACTATTGTATCGGACCTGGACCGATTGGTATTGTCGGTCCAGATCGGGACTGGTCTGATCCATGTTCCCGAGAGTTAAAACCTTCACTACTCCACATGTTATTCCATAAGAAAAAAAAAATGAAGAGAAGACACAAAAGGGAAACATTGCATTGGCCATGCTTCTTGTTTTCCATTACAATAATCTGCATCAACTATACATGGAATGGTATCAAAATGACATTAACGCCCTCCTCAATTATCAAAAACTAATGAACTCCAATACAAGTAGAAGTAGAAAAGAGGCATTTCGGTTATCATCAACAGTAAGATGAACTTGAACGTACAAAAGCATAAGAGTACTACTAAATGAAAACCGCGTCTCACTGCATATGTATACAATCAGATCCCTCTAGTCGTCATCGGATCCAAAAATGGAGATGCGATTGTATACCAAGAGGAGTACGAGTAGAAGGAAGAGAGCCACACCAACTGGAGACCCGCTCAGACGATGAATGGAGTCAGGTTCACCGGTAGAGAAGAAGCTGGAGAGTACCGAGCCTCGATCAGACGACATGAATTGGATGACAAGGAGGAGGACGATGGGGACAAGGAGGAGCCCGACAGGGCTTAGGAGCTCCGAGATAGCCTCAGTTATAGCTTCACCTTGGCCGCTAAACACCATAGGCACCACCATCACCACCCCTACCACCACCACAAGTAGCAACCCATGGGGGGTGCCTTGCCTTTCTCCTCTCATATTGCTGTGTAGTATTGTACTATCTTGGGAAGGAGATGGGAAAGTTTGAGCTCTTGGTCTTGAAAGAGACTCTTATACCAGGTTTGTCCCTACAACTGATGCAAAGAAATTTTATGGATGTCTGTTTTGAAGTCTAGTTAAAGGAATTGTATACTTTATAATCAACAATTCCAATAAAGGGTTTTGTTGACTTGAGGAGATTAAAGCCTTAAAAGGGGTGTGGGTGTGGTAGACACATTCATGGGTGGGGGATTTCAATGCAAGATGAGGCAATGACCCATTATTTTGTTTTCCTCCTCACCAAGAATGTTATTTTAATTGACAAGAATTACTAATTATCTATTTTCTCATGCTTACTAGTTAGGCTTAGGTCTGGATTTAGGTAATTCGATCACCAAGAAGAAAAAGTGAAAATGGCCCTAGTAAAAAAGCACACATACGGCCAAACTGGGTCACCACCTTCATAAATGTGTGTATGAGAGTGTGAGAGAGAGAACTTTTTTGGAATATCAATACACTGCTAGCCCATGAGTGCCTCATGTCCCACTGTCAAAATCACTTGTAAAGTTGGATCCTTGGGAAACAACAAATTATTCAGTCACTCCTACAGAGCAGAACAGAAAAAGTAGGATTACAATGAGCTACTATGTAAATTGCAGCATTGCAATGAACAGATTGGACATATAAAGAGAAGGACTAAACCTACTAAATTGATGAAGTACATTTGAGTAGGGATTCAACACATAAAATGCTGTGAGAACAAACTGCATAATTTGCTTCCTCAATTTCTTTCTCTGTATAAAGATTGAGAATCTCTAACTGCTCAATATTCTTTTGAACTTGATCAATTGGAACAGATTATTATTATTTTAATCAATCTTGACCAATAATTTGCTATGTTATGCAACCAAATATCACCAACACAGATTATTTTGCTCATTGATTTGGTGTAACAATTAAAGTTTTTGACTGTACATGATATTTGAGATACTAATGAGTTGCTGGCTTGCTGCTACATATAAGATGCTTAGTATCATCAAAGTGCAGTAGTTTTGAGACATGGGCATCCTAGTGGGACTAATAATTGGTGGGTCCTAACCAATTGACATTATATACTTATGTACAATGCAGGTGAGATACCCAGAACTCCAATGACAGGACTTCCTTAGATCCTACAAACTCTAGCTACATGAGCGTATCAACATGTCATCAACCTAAACTAAAAAAAAAGATTCTAGTCTAACCCTAAAACTAGGTTCAGTCACCCCTCTTTCCCGAATGGCTGAAGGGGTGCTTTAATAACTGAACATGCTAAATTCAACCACAAAGGTGGATTTGACCACAAGAGAGAGACAAATACATCCATTCTGACACAACCATACGCTAAATAACCAATACATTAAGCTGCTTTCGATATGCCTCAACTTGAACCCATTAATTCCTTGAGACCGCAAACAGAATATCAAGAGTAAGTGGCATAGATGCATCCAATGCTCTTAGGCATTTGTGACTCTTTTGAGACAACAGATGTAATTACAGCTACAGGCATTAGAACATGACAAGCTACAGTTTCTGATTTATTCAATAGAGGTGGCAAGTGGTTTGAAGTTTCATGGGTACTACCTTAGGAATGGAAAAAAAGAAAGTTACAACATGCTATATGCATCAATGGATTAAGAGATTCCAAGGCAGGAACAGAGCACCGAGTGGAAAACATAGCAACCATATCACTGTCTGGTTAGCAAAACTCAGAAGTGTTACTTGACCATTGGATGGTCAGGGTTGATTATCAGGTGTGTGTAGAGAAGTGCTCCATTGCAAATTCACAATATATAAAGGAAATATGCTACCATTCAAACATATTTATCAGTAAAGACACATAAGAGTTTGTGCTTTAAGCATCTATGAACCAAGAAAATAAATGAAACCACTTGCGAGATAGAGGTCTCATCAATAGTAGTAATCAATGGTTTACACATGCATAGATTGATATTAACTTGCCATTCTGCAAAGGAAAAAAACAAAACGATACTCATTTCAAGAGCAGAAAAAACAGTGAAGAACCAGGAATTACAAACATACCGGTCCCTATTAGATGCAAGTGGGCAACCCAATCATTATTCCTGTAAGTCCAAAAGATGATAAATTTTGGTTGAATACTACAGATGCTTGGTTTCAGCACCATCCCCACCTTCTTTTGCTTTCCGTGCAGCTGCTCTTATTTGGCGTTGTTCCTCTTTGTAAACTCGATTTCTTCGTTGAAACTGAATTACAAATTCCACCATAACAAGAATCAATGTAACTATTCAGCAATTCACACACGACCAAAACACTGAAATTTAAGTGCTTTATATTGGCAGAAGCCCATCACAAAATAAAATGCAAGTCTCAGCATAAAGGCATGTTTTGACCATATATACATGTAAATTTAGTTGTCTGAATTTTAAACTTTTTATACACACGAATATAGTAAGACGAGCCGACGAGGGGCATGGTGCACAAGCGAGTATTCTCCAGCAGTATCTAATAGGGCTGTAAATGATCCAAGTTTTGTCCAGCTTGGCTTGGGCTCATTATCCTTGGGTTAGCTTAGGCTCGCAAACATTTAGTCCGCTCAGGCTTGGGTCAAGCTCCTCAGAATTCAAAGGACCAAAGCTCAGCCCATTAAAACTTTTGCCAACCCAATAACATAGTTGGGCCACATTGGCCCAAGGTGTCTCAATTACAAGCCTCAAAGCCCATAATTTTGGTATATAAAACGTAAAAAGGAATTTAAAAAATTTAAGTACTTGATCTTCAAAAAATAAAGATATCATTTTCCTTCTCTACATCATATAAAATTATATTCTGTTATATAGCAAGCTAGTTGAGTAGTGATATATATTGAAATCAAGCCCAACAAGCTCCACAAAAGCTCATTAAGGAAATAAATTCTTCTCTCTCTCTCTCTCTCTCTCTCTCACACACACACACACACATGGCAATGAGTTTTTTTTCCTCAACAGGCCTAAATATTGAGCACTAGCTTAGCTGATGCAAGCAGATCCCAAACCTAAGCTGAGCTAGCTCCTCTCATTGACATTCATACCATTTAATTGTCCTGTGCAGAAATCACAAAAGCCAAAATTATCAAAATAATCAGATAGCCGCAACCATCTAATCTTTTCCAACTTTTTACATCTTGAAAAAATTCTAGCATTAAAAAAAAGGGAAAACGGATCATGAATCATTCAAACAGTTCAACTCAAGGCAAGAGCAGTATCTGGGTAGGAAGCATTAACTATGGTTCTCATCCATAGGCAAGAAGGACATCCTGAAATCGTGTTCACAGACAGTGGATGACCAGCTGTAATACTTAAGAGTCCAGAGATACTGTTTATACATGTATATGTGAGTATAGCGAAGAAATGGTAATAAATCATTATGAGAAGTGAGATCCTCCAATATAAGGGTTGGCATGCGCCTTACTCATCTGATAATGATTAAGAAGGTCTAGGTCCAATGTTTGGACCCTGATCATCAAAAGGACCAGTAAGAAGTCCGTAGATCCATAACCATGTGAAACTTATGTTGCCTGCATTTGGGTGCATGTGTGTGTGCCAAGGTGTTGGGAGTCGTCTGACCTCCATATTTAGGAAATGGATTCTGCTAAGTGTGTTATTTCTTTTGATGAACACTCAACTAAATAAACTAGCATTTAAACTTATTTAGGATACGTAGTATCATTCTACAGTAGTACCAACATACAGTAACAGTTTATACATGAACTTACTATGAACATACGGTACCCAATATACATTATCAACTTTTGTGCATTTTAAACCCTAAACTAGCTAACCAGGTGGTATACAAATATACAATGAGGATGTGCAAGTGCAATGGATGACGATCTTAGCAATCAATTGTTGATTCCTTAATAAATACGTGAAATACAACCAAGTTTCTTAAAGTTTGATGGTTTGAAGTTGATTGTTCAGGGGTTGTAACCTCCAATCCATTGAGTTACCATCAATCTTCGGCATTCAAATTAAGCGAAAAACAAGATCATCTAAGCTGGGGAACTGCTGCAATGGACAGCCACCATAGCAATTAATTGGATCCTAGAAATACCTTCTATTTTCAGATAGAGTGTTTTTAGAGGTCCATTGAATCGTGTTAGAAGATTCCATCTGGTTCCTGGGGACAGAGGCAACACATTATTTCACAAGGGCAGCATGATCATTGGGATACTTAAAAACCAGGAGGTTCATCCCTCAGCCCTGCTGAAATGGAATTACGACTAATAGGATGAGTAGCACCTGGATTTAAATTTGAATTTGAATGCCATACTGGACAGCTTTGAGTCAACTTCCGCTAAGTGGTCTTCTTATACGGCCCAAGGAGCCAATTCGAGTCAACGATTTACCAATTAACAACCGAGTAGGTTCTATGACGAGTATGCTTTTCTCAAAAATCTTGGGTGTATGGCAACTCCAGTGATTCAAATGGCAGGTAATTGATATGGCTTTGGAGCAATCATTTATCAATTTATGTCCTGCTGATGCAGTTTCTTCTTCAAATAGAATTTCTACTTCAATGATTTCTGGGGTGGGTTTGGGTTTACTTCAAGGGGATGTTAATATGTTATGAGGGCTGGTTGCAGGGTATGGGATTAATGGGTAGGGAGTATTCACTGGTGATGGGTAATGGTGCAACAGTCAAGTTTTTTAGCATGATGGGGCAGGGGTTATGGGAAAAAATAAGATGTTGACTAAATTGATGGCCGTCCTATCCTAACACGAGAAGAAGAAAGTACATTCCAAATATCCATCATATCCAATAAAATCCTTCTTTTCCCTTAAGTGTCATAATAATAATATCTTTCCTCATGAAATAACTTTCATTCATATATACATATATACATACACACATATATATTTCTAAACATTCTCTTTGTGTAGTAACGTCAATATCTCTGAAAGTCAATACACCAAATTGATAACAAAGCTCACAGGAATATGTGGCTGAGCATGCCAAACCAACATTCCTTAGTCACTTAAAATTATCATAAGCAATGTTTTCCATTTCGCCCAAGGGTGATACGAAATCTGGCTGCAAATCGCCAGATTTCGATATTTCCTCCATGTCGAGCGACATAGGTGACATGTCGGCGATATGGAGGAAAAAAATTCAAAATTTTTCGATATTTCCACCATGCCACTCAACTTGGGAGAAGAAATTTCAATTTTTTTGAAAACAATTAAAAAAATAAAATAAATTGAAATAAAATAAATTTCAATTTTTTTGAAAACAATTAACTATGGAACTGTTTAATTATTCTGCAGAGTAAAAATAAATAAGAACAGATTGAAAATATTTGAAATTATGATCCAAGTATATAACTATTATATCATTGTAAATAATAACAATTTTTTTTAAAAATGAAAAAAATTATTGCATTTTGTTGGCATCTTTCTTCTTTCTTGATGTATTTTTATGACAATAATGAGTTTGTTCAGTTTATTTACAATATTGTACGTTACCCTATTGAGTTTGTGTTTAACTTTGTTCAGTTTTTTATTTATATATGATTGACTAAATTGGTATGATATGTATCTTATTTGCTTATTTTCATGTACTTTTAGTTGTGAGATGTGCAATGTATGAGGATATAGCTTAAGTAGATCATATTACATCAATTGTTACACAGTTTGCACACCCCAGAGCGAGTAGGTGAACCCCCCTCTCCCTCAAGCAATGTCCCTTGATTGCATTTTTTGATGTATTATGATGTATTTAGACAGTAATTAGGGTTTTTTTTTTTTTAACTTCGGGGGAAAAACCCATAAAAAACCTTCTCCTAGATTTCACCTTTTTCCCTCATGTTACCAACATGTTGTCAGGTGGCCTTAGTGACAAGCCAAGCGACACCGACATCACAAACCTTGATCCTAAGATCTTTCTGCAGCTCTAACCACCCATGAGTTTGATTCTGATATGGAGTATGGATATTGTTATTTAGTTCACTTCGAATTTCCCTAAGTTCCTTCAATAGATCCAAGCGAAAACATTCTTCCATACAAGTCAATACATGTTCTGAATGGTGACTAGATGAGTTTGACTGATGGTAAAACCTTCTTAACGAAGATTGTGAAATATATAAGCAGGTCAACAACGACATAATTCTATCAACGCACTCACAGAAGGTGAATCCAAATAAGAACTAACAGTTCGGAAGCTGGATAAGTTCTCAAATGCTGATCCATTTACAACTTCATATTAACTGTACTCGGTTGACCACGGATGACTCGTTATGAAAATATCTCCAGTGCTAAAGGAGGATTATAGAAATATCACTTTCTACATCGCCTAATTCATGCAACTGCTGTTAAAGTTGATAATTCTAAGTAACTATGTGGAAAACCTATACAGATTGTAGAGTAGCAACTCCCGGATCAGAGAGAAAGAAAAATAATCAGATCTGTAGAACCTTAACGCATCCAAACCTAATTCAATTAAAAAAATCAGTGTCTTTCTCAGTTCAAAATCTGATTTGAACACATAACACAAAACACACACATGAACGTGAAAGAGGTCCGAATAATTCAAAAATTGGCAATGCCGAAAACAGATTTAACTAAACTTTGAAAGCCAGAAAAGAAAAAAAAAAAAAAAAAAAAGAAAAGGGAAAATTCAAACAGCTGATGAGTTAAGGCATGCAACAAAAAAACCGATGAACCCTAAAAATACCCCTAACTATGCCTAGCTGCAGCTGAAGCCTAGAGTCTTTCCGTTCTAATTTCGATCGATCAGAAAAGTAAAATACATATACCGATCAAATCCATGGAGTTGTTCTTGCAAATTTATATACGCAATAAACTAAATGGAATGAAAGCAAAAAGAGGAGAGAGAGAGAGACCTCCTTGGCGTGGTGAAGGCATTCGAGATAATCTTCTCTGAGAAGAGCGCAATCCTTAGGCTCTCTGCAACGAGACATACACTCGCTGAAATCTATCCAGAAATCGTAGCACCTTCCTTTGTTCCCTGTAATCCCCCATCCTGAAGCCATACCTCTCTCTCTCTCTCTCTCTGCGATTGGATTAGTCGTCCGGACGGAACTGTTTCGTGGGATGAACAAAGAGGAACTGGAATAGAGGTTGAGGGGTAAAGTCGTAATTTACAACACTGTGGACGGCATCTCCTCCGCCACGTTGAAAGATGAGCGGCCAATCAGCTTTGTGAACGGATCCGACTCGCCTGCTCTTCCCCGAGTAACGCGGATACTCGGGTCTATTGGTTCGGATTGGCATGCTATGGTTATATCGGCCCATTTACATGGAAATAAAGAGAATTTATTTTATACCTGGGTAGAGGCCAGGGGTAATGGTCTACAAATGGGCCGTGCGTGCTGGCCTGGCACGTTCGACTTCCTGGTCCTATCCGGCACGATGCACGATTAATATCATGTCAGGGCGGGCTTCTTGCTTTGCCTATAATTTGGTTCAAATTTTATTTGGGTTTGTGCCTCGGCCATGCTGGGACATGGGTCATGTTCCCAGGGCCGACACGACACTATAAGGCCTATCATGTGGTGCCTGAGTAGAATTGGCATGTGCGGTCCAGCCCCTTTTTTTTCATTCTTAGCCGGAGGGTGACCTTCTTTTGGGGGTAAATAAAGAGATTTTATATAAATTATAAACAATCTACACAAGTCTTGTTGTAGTCCTTTGTCGGAGCTCTCTTCATTCACGGACACGAATAGCGATCAAGTGCAAAATTCGTTATCATGTCCATGGTTTCAAGGATTGGATTGATCCGATCCAGATTGGCCAAGATCGGTATGATCCTAAGCCACGATACAAGTATTGTATCAAGTGGATTTGGATCGGACCGGTCCAACCGATACCAATCTAGACCGGTCCAGTGATTGGAAGGAACCGATCCTTGAAAACAAAAACCTCTAAAATCTCTTCGACTCTTCCTCTCGATCCATTCTGGCGTCATCCCTCCATTTTCGGTGGCATCTCATTCCGGCAAACAGCCGAACACCCAACCCATAAGCATCTCTCCTTCTTCCACCATTTGCAATCGCACGATCTGAGGACCCTTCTTTTCTCCACCCATCTCCGACGGGGGGCGCCTATTGACTATGGGCATCCTCCGGCGACCAATCTGAACCCTAATCTGGTAAACTTTCTCCTCTATCCTCTTCTTCATTTGATTCTTCTTCTTCCTTCCTCTCTCATTCTTCACCCAACCAAAAAACCTATAACACCAGAAACCTCAATCAACCCCTTGTTCTCAGTCATTAACCACCATCGATTTACTCACCTCTTCTCTCTTGAGTGCCACCGGAAGTTGGGCCATCGCCGAAGCTCCATATTTTTTATTTTTTATTTTAAGGACGATCCAAACTGTTTCGATCGGATACAGATTGACCAATACCGGATCGGATCACCGATCTGTATCGGGATCGGTCCAATCCGATTCACGATCCCAAGAGTAAAAATCTTGATCCATGTCTGTAGCATGATTCGCTTCACGGTAAATATGAGTCGTGAGATATAACAATCGTAGGAATCCCTTTGATGATCCATAGAACTTTCATCTTATCGTCCTTCAACAACTTAATGATAAGGCTCAGAGTTCCCTTTAATTTTATGTTGTTAAGTTCATTTTGTAAAGCCGTGTTTAGGTTGCGTCTGGTCCAAGGATAAGCAACAACCTGCTTACTTAAAATAAATAGTGTTTGGTAAATATATATTTTATTTAAATGCTTATAAAAATTTAGATAAAATAGATATTATAAAAGTATTATTAAAATTTTAAAATAAATTTCAGCTTTAGTGCTTTTGAATCCTCTTGTAACGACTTAAAATGATTTATTTTATTTTATATGATTTTGTTACCAAAGAAATTTGACTTTTTTTAATATAAAGTGACCGATCAGAGCTCTTACAACAGGAAGTGGTGCACGAACATGCTCCAGACGATAAGCACACGTATTATCCGTACACTTTGTCTTTTTTTGTTCTTTTTACTAACCCAATAGAAGAAAAGAAGTCTTATATATTTCGTCAGTTAGAGCATCTCCGGTCATTTTTTATCATTTTCTCTATATTTGGGATAAATTTTCTCAAAAAATTAATTTTGAGGAAGAGGTCTCCAACTATCTCCTTTTAAAATTTTTTCAAATCTCTTATTTACAAAGAAAAAGAGAAAAAAATAATAACAGTTGAGAAATTATAGCCGTTGGTGTGTTAAAAGTAAGTTTGGGCCTTCAAAGTTTTCCTCAAATTTAAGAAAAACTTTAAAAATCCCCAAATACAGAGGAGGGAACAGAAAATGATTGGAACAGATTTTTTAAGCTTTCTCCCCCAATTTTGGATTTGGGGGAAGAGAATGGGGGATGCTGGAGATGCTCTTACTACTTGTCGTCTTTTATTATTCCACGACCACGACAACCCTGGATACCAGCCAACTCACGGGCGCGTTTATCTCCGTATTGGTCCCACTTCTAACCAATGACCTAAAAACACGTTAGGCGAGTGAACGAGTATGGAAAAGTAGCGAATATAACAACTATCCCTAAGGGCTTAATCAGGTGTTCCCAAAGAAACAAAGATTTTCCTGTCTACCCAATGGAAGAATGACAAATGTCTTTAAGATTAACAAATTGGAAAGGAAATTTCAGCACGAGGTGGGACCCACATTAAAGCTTAGGTGAGAAGGAACAAGGTATTGCGCATTGCCGCACTTGGCGCAATTTAGCATTTAGCGTCATATATATATATATATATATATATATATATATATATCAAATAATGAGCAATGACGCAAAAGAAGGGCGGGAGGAAGTACAGGACTTATTACAGAACCCTTGTAAAGCAAAATCATTTTTTCTGCTTTCTTCCTTAGCCGAGAAAAAGAGAACTAACAAGTTCTTCTTTCCATCAATGGCGTCTTCACCTACGTCTTCGTGTTCATCTTCGTATTCTTCTCCGTTTAGTTCGTCTCCGTTCTCATCACTTCCAGTAGTGGCTCTCAGGAGCAAAATCGTGGAGAAGATTCAAGAGAATCGCGTAACGTTGATCGTTGGCGAGACTGGTTGCGGTACTTCGATTTTCTTTCTCTTAATCTGTCTCACGCTTGTTACTAGATAGATCATAACTTTCATGAATTCTTCTTACATAGTTGTGTTTATTGATTATTCATCTTAACTTTATTGGCGAGGCATTGATGCATTCCATTCATAGTTTACTAGTTGTATATTACTCTGAGGTCTGTTATGAACTGGGGTTTCAATTTCAAGGACTCACTTTGAGGAATTTTGGTTTATTCATTATTTTTTTTTTGAACTATTTCAAGTGCTTTGAACGATCTAGGTGATTCGCAATCTGCTTGTTTGCTGTTTCTTCATTTTTTTACTTGTTTTATATTACTCTGAGGTCTAGGGTTTCAATTTCAAGGACTTACTTTAAGGAATTTGGTTTATTTATTTCTTTTTTGAACTATTTCAAGTGCTTTGAACGATCCAGGTGATTCTCAATCTGCCTGTTTGCTGTTGCTTCATTTTTTACATGTTTTTTTTTACCACTCTGAGATCTGTATGAACTAGGATTTCAATTTCAAGGAGTTACTTTGAGGAATTTTGGTTGATTCATTCATTTTTTTTTTTTGGGAACTATTTCAAGTTCTTTGAACGATCTAGGTGATTCGCAATCTGCTTGTTTGTTGTTGCTTCATTTAAATCATACTAATGCGTGCACATTACTTTTTTGTCAACTTTTGATTTTCTATATTTCAAGTGTTTGTTAGAGCTAGTGCAAGTTTTGGTCTTTCGCTGTATTATATAAACTCAGATTTGGCTTTCCCTTCCATGATCGATAGAATCATGTAATTAGGGCTGTAAACGAGCCGAGCATACTTTGAGCAAGGCTCGGGCTCGGCTCAAGCGCATTAAAAAAATTTGAGATTAGGCTTCGCTCAGACTCGGTAAAATATTTCAGGCTTGACTCGCAAAAATCTCAGCTCGTAAAGGGCTCGGCTCTCAAAAAAACTTAGCTTACTTTAGTATTATCATTGATAATTATTATTTCTCACTCTCCGCAACTCTGCTTTGTCTTCTCTCACACTCTAGGAGAAGAGGCTGCAGCAACAATTATAGAGAGCCCTTCCTTTTGAATCTACTAATTAAATATCATATGCTAGATTTTTGAATCTTCCTTCTTTTCTGCATGAATATTTGCATTTGCTTTTGTTAATTTACTTACAATAATAAGGAGGTGTACTTAACTACAAATTAAAAAAAAATAAGCATATATTTAAAACATTTAAAAAGAGTAGTTTTTAATATACTTTCACTAGTATTAAAGTGTAGTACTGCACGTGCCATCCGCTAGTATGATATAATAGATTAACATGTATGTTTAATATTAATATATGATATAAGATATAGGAATATGGATGTATAGTGTCATATACAAACCAAGCTTAGCTTTAACAGAGCCGAGCCTACCCAAGATCGGCTCAAGCTCGTTAAGATAATGAGTTTTTTTTTCGGGCTCAAGCTTGGCACACAAGCCTAATGATAGAGTTCAAGCTCGGCTCGTTGACAGCCCTACATGTAATCACCCATGATATGTTTTCAATTGCAAGAGGTTGTTTGCATGAAGTAGGTTTTATTGCTTGCCATTATTTTCTTTTCCTTTTTTTTTTTTTTAAATTTTTATTTCTCTATTTTTGCTACTCAAGGGAAGAGCTCCCAAGTTCCTCAATTTCTCTTGGAAGAAAACATGGAACCCATTTTATGTACACAGCCGAGGAGATTTGCAGTCGTAGCTGTTGCTAGAATGGTGGCACAAGCTCGTAATTGTCTTGTGGGAGGCGACGTTGGTTATCACATTGGTCATTCGAAGGTAGTATCAGAAAGGTATGTTGTAGTCAAGGCCCTGACTGATTTATTCATCCGTGTAGGCCTCATGTTATATCCCTCACAGCTTGTCAAGCCCTGAATTTATCCATCTCCTCCTGTTTTCATTATCTTGTCCAATCTATGTTATAATATGAAAACCATTAAATCAAATATTTTTTTTTGGGGGGGGGGTCAATTTAGAGTTTGATTGGTATGGAATTATTACCTTGAATTGGTTATTTTGCTGATTTGCCATCTTTTATTCAATTTTGAAGTTGGAGTGTTTCTCCCCTTGTGTGTTTGAGATAAACGCTTATCCAAGCATGTTTTGTTTAGTTTGTAAGACCTGGACCTTAGATCTTGTTCCTACCTGATTCTTAGAGTGAAATTTCAGCTTTTTTTATTCCTTTTGGAACTTGTTCGGTATTTAAACATTGACTTGGAAAAACATTGGTTTTCATTCTCAAAATGCTAGCATTGACTCCACCATATCTTGGTAGTCGTTTTTTACTGCCAACCAAGATCAATAGTTCCATATTCACCCAATAGAATCTTATTATTATTACTATTTTTTATTTTTTGAGAATCTTGTTCTTATGAGAAGTTGGATCTCTATCGGTATTGATTTTTCAATTATTATTGAACAAAATTGAGTGAGCTGGAAGACTGAGGAGGAATTATGTTTTGGGGTTTGGTGTTATGCCTTACAGCATTTCAGTGTTTTAAGTCTTTTCAAGTGCTCTTTTGATCCACATCCCTTTCAAGTTCTTCCCATCAGCTCTTCGATATGTGCACCAGTTGTTTCGTCTCCAATAAGCGCAGAGGCTGAGTTGTAGCAAGGCAGACAACCAAGGATAATAAAGGCAGCTAACACTTTTTTAACCTGGGTTGACTTAGATTTAATAATTAAAAAATCTTGAATTTATCCTACTTTTGCAGGTGCATTATTATAGTCATGCTGTTATTTCAGAAGTGTCTTTGACAATGAGTGCCCTATTATGGTGCTTGTCCTTGTTATCTGGGATTAGTTATTTGGTCTTAGCAGTTCCTTTTCCCATGTATCATTAGAATCATCTCTATGCATTTTATAGGTTGCACTCTCTGATATGAGTATGACTTATAGGTTGTCCCACAGTCAGCCCAAGGCATTGGGCTTATAAAATAAATTTGAGATAAATCTCTTTCCCTCCTTTTTGTGTTCTTTTCTTTATTATACTTATGTCTTCAAAAGGGGATAAGTATAGGTTGGTCCATCTTCAAAATTATGCGGATTAAGGGTTTGCTCATAACATTGATCATGAGGTCAGTTATCCCTGATTGATGGTATCCTCTCTTCATAACTTTGATTCTTTTGATGGGCTCTTATTTCCCTAGTAAAATCTCATTCCACTATTGATCAAGAAGGGCTGGAACTTTTCTTGTTCTCTCAGTGATTGAGGCTTCACAGTTCAAGAAATGTGGATATATTTCTGTTGTTGTTCTGTTTCCTCCTTTTATTCCTTGGTGTCATTACTTTTTTCTATTTCCTTTTCTTTTTCAGGTATATCCAATTGCTAAAAGTTTATGTTTTGATCTCATTATTTTATATTGTAAGACAGATCAAGGATTGTTTTCAAAACTGCTGGAGTCTTGTTGGATGAAATGCGAGATAAGGGGATGGCTGCTCTTCGATACAAGGTTATCATTCTTGATGAAGTGCATGAAAGATCTGTGGAGTCTGATCTTGTTCTTGCATGTGTGAAGCAGTTTATGATGAAAAACAATGATCTAAGGTTGGTGATTATTCTTTCCATCTTCTCTTCTCTGTTTTGTTGCTAGTGGTGTGTTGATCATGCCTTTGCAGTAATAACTTTTATGTTCCATAAAAAAACCAATTGATTTTTTATTATAATTTTTTTTATGCCTTAATTTTGTCTGCTAAAATTTTCAAAAGTGACACGTTGACCTTTTATTTTCTATACATATCAATGAAATATATTTAAGCATTGCTTGAGATTCTTGTGATATTGCTCACTGTCTTTCAGGGTTGTTTTGATGTCTGCAACTGCTGACATTGGAAGATACAGGGATTACTTCAAGGATCTTGGTAGGGGTGAAAGGGTGGAAATTCTTGCAATCCCTAGCTCCAGCCAGAGAACAGAATTTCAACGAAGAGTATCATATCTTGAACAGGTAAATTACCTGCATTTAAGAGGAAATTTACCAGCTTCCTCATTACTAAGTATTGGGCTGCCTAAAGGTTTTGAATGGTGTATGAATTCCTTCTATCTAACTTCTTGAGCATGGTCTTAATGTAAAGAAAAAAATAGAAACAAAATACATTTTTTAATCTAATAAAATTATCCTTGAAAAGTCGTATGAATTATGGACTATGACGATATATAGGTGTTAGATCTGAATATGATATTCTTATCAATTAATTAATTGAATCAACCATAAATAAGAAATGGAAAAATTGACACA
>JAUPMG010000006.1:16169433-16194042 GCA_031762675.1 Pachysandra terminalis
CCATATCTTGTCATCAAGACAAAAAAAAAAAAGATTCAGAAGATGCTTGTAGAGAATGGGAAATAATAAAGCCAATCCTTGCCTATTAAACAACAGCATAAGTCCTAAGAGAAAAGGAACCCCTATTTTAGATGCTTTAAACAAAATAAAGCCATAAGGTATAACATCCAATGATTCAAGGGAGGGATTTGAACAAATCTAAGATTTATTTTTGGAGGGTTTATGTATACATTGATGAGCTTATTAAGTACCATGTTCGAGCTACAACAATACCAAATGGATACAAATCCTCTACTAAGTCAAGATTTCTGAGTTGGTGGTAGATAAAATTATAGTTTTGCAGCAGATTCCAGATGTTTCTTTCAAAGGGTACTAAAGAGGCAGCAAAGATCGACAATATTATAAGAATTTGTGGCATAATATTCTCATTTGAAGAATGGTGGCTGCATGATTACTTAGAATATTAGGAAGATCGTGGATTACACGAATGGGAACTCTCTCATTGACCTGCCTCTGGATAGTTCTTGTTCCTGATAGCCAAACCATATAAATCTTATTATGAGCATGTTGGTCCAAAATTGGAGGAGCATTTCACTCACATTATAAGCACACTGGCCCTGTTATCAGCTGGGTACCCGTCAAGCTGATTTTATATGAGAGTAGCATGAAAGAACTTTAATAAAGGACAGCAAAAAATCTGGAGGCTCGTTTCTTTTGCGCTTTGTAATGTAAACTGAAGGATCCGGAATAGTCAAATATTTCAAGATTCTGTCAGCACCAACGTCAAAATAGTCGGATATTTCAAGCTTTGCTGGTAATTTAGAATTCTCTTAATGGTTTCCACATCATTAGACTAACTGGTATTTATAACCAGTGGGCCAAGCATTTTATGATGTCTGGGAAATGCCTGTCGGTTTCTTTTTCTGTCCAACAATGAGCTAAAACTGCATTGTACTAGTCCCACATTCTCTTGTGCAGTTGTGCCTTTCTGTAACCTTGTCCCTTTCTTCAGAAAAGCTTGCTTATGAAAATAAAAATATTATTCAGAATGCTATATACAACAAACTAAAAAATATCTGGTTCAAAATCTATTACTTCACATAATACATTTAGCATTGTAATATAAATACTTCTTTGACTTTGTATACATAAAACAGTTCACTTCTAGAAAGGAAAGGTTAAAGTTTTTCAAATAAGCAAACCCAAAGCCCAATGAAACCTTGACATGCTATGTTATATGAACTCTTTCAATCAGCCCAAAGTCCCTGTGTCGACACGACATGGACATGGGTATGGGATCAGTGTCGGATCCTTCATAACCATGTCCAATTCTTTTTAACAGCTATTTCCCCAATTCTAAACAGATGCCTCCTCCATCTTAAATATATATTTAAATATCGAGATATAAATGTGTAAAAACTGATATTGTAGATAGGTAGTGCCATATTTTGGTGCTCTAAACTCAAGTTTAAAATAGTATATGGGCTGAGACCCCTATCCTATGATCTGAGGATTCGGCAAGTTTGACAACTAGATACACCCCCGCACTTGGGTCCATGTAACATAGCTGATATATCATGTAGAAGACAAAGAAACAAGGCCAAAAATCTCTTGAAGAACCACATAATCAGCGTCTCTAGTTAAAACCAGCATGTAAATAAACATTTAGCATTTATCTTTGGGAGTCAGAGACTGAAATTAAAACCTTTATTGTACGATCTGCAGAGCCAGTACAAAACCAGGTATTGCTAGGATCAAATGCAATAGATCTCACCCAGCCCAGATGACCACTAATAACCTACAACAAGTAATATAGAGAATGTCAGAAAACATAAAAATTGGAAACCTATATTATATACAGTAACCAACCAACAAGCTAAATGAAGAAAACACGAGGGCCATGAACAAAAAGTAGATTTTGAAACAAAGGAATCGTTAATATAGGCAAAAACACAGAGGCCACAAATTGAATTCGAGCTTACAAAAATAAAAATAAATAAATAATAAAAAAAGAGGACAAACAGGGGGAGAGGCAATGGTTGAATATTGTTGATGACGTTGTTCTGTATGTAAAGGAGCATTAAGTATACTAAATAATGAGCGAACACGAAAATCTCTCATTATTTTCTCCTTCTCTATTCTTCGTTGCATCGTTATGTCATTCTTGTTACAACTTATGTATGGCCAAATTATGCATAGCTTTCAAACAGTGTAGATTCATTGGCCACTGTTAATATGCTATGCTTTTGGAAATGCCAAAAAAATTTGGAATTCTCCATGTAAGATGCATTCTCAAAAAATTGCCCTTTTGAGATATCTCAAAAAATTGCCCTTCTCTATTTTTTGAGATATCTCAAAAAATAAACCCAACTTTTAAAATGATTTTTGTACTGATTTGACAAGTCAACTTCAAATAGAAGGCCTACTACAGGTTCATGTACCTTTGTTGGAGGAAATCTTGTCCATGGAAGAACAAGAAACAGAAAGTAGTAGTGTGATCTAGTGCAAAAGCTGAGGTGATTCGGTGAGGTCTTTTTCAAAAGGACCACACAGCAGGAGGATAGCTTAGAAACAATGATGTAAAACTTATCAATAAATAGGGTTTAGATGTCAGTAAGCTATCTATAAATTCATGCAAGACCTAGATAAGCAACAAACTCAGTAGGATAGCTTAGAAGCAATTATGCAGCATTGTAACTAATAGAGGTGGTACCAAAAAGTGGGCACCCCAGGATAATCCATTCCAGTCAAACAATTCAGCTGAGTTGGCCAACAAGACACCAAAGCGTCAAAGTTGGTGGATATTTAGATATATTTACATCAGACAGACCCACCAACGCAGTTAGGTGGTTCTGGATTTATTTTTATTTTTTTTTTAAATAGCTGGTGCATGAATCATCAGCTAGAGAAATTGCCCTTTCAATTCATACAAGGACTTGGACTTGTTCTTAAAACTAAAAATCCATAGTGTTTGGTAAGATGGCTCTACAATGCCAATAATAAATTGGATAGTGAAATTCCATGGTTCCAAGTGAGATTAGTCAGAAGCAGATATATATCACCGTGATTAAGATCAATTGTGGTGAGTATTACATAAGTTTACACTTAGTAGCTTTAAGAACATTATCAATGCCTCTTTCACAGAGAAACATAACAAAATGCTCTTCAACAACCATCTGAAGTTAAATTATACAATTTGATAAGAAGTGTACAATTGATCCAGGATACCAGGAAAACCATAAACATAATTGAATGCAGATGGTTGAAGTTGATTGGAAAAGTCATTATATATCATATACATTGAAAAGGACATGTCCCACAGATGACAATCTCTTTAACAAACCTCAAGGCTAAAAATGACGAGAGTGGAATTAAGCATTTATGTTTGCCAAAAAATAAATAATAAAACATAAAATAAAGTAAAAAGTGAAGTTATAGGATAAAATAATATTATAACATCAAAGGGACTTACCCTGTAGTTCTTCCATGGAGGACGCCACACGGGGCGAGGCCATCTGCTTGGTATCCTTTCCATGATAGCAGAAGTTGATAGATTCCTAGAAGGTAACAAAAATAGTAATTCAAGATTAACTCTTACAACAATATTTCCACAATTTTTTTTTGTTGATAAGTGAAGTTATGATATTATTTTACTATAATATTTCCACAATCTTTGCACTTGGGGCAATGACGCAGCTAGTGAGGTAACAATATTTCCACAATTGCATTGACAATGGAATACAAGGGTAGAACATTATATAATAATAAACTCAAATTGTGGAGAAATTTGAAAACCCAAATGGATTCCCTAGATGCAAAACAAACACACACATACAAGCACAAGCACATAATAAGAAGTACAATAAGGTTTCTACATATTGTCCTTGTATGATAAACCAATTATGAAAGATCAATGACATTGTTGTTTTTGATTGGTGTATGAGACACATCAATCTCTTAAATTCATTCTACGATGCCCAAACTACATGTATGCATACTATATCAACCAAGTGTAGCAACAACGATAAGAAGTATAATTTCCATCAGCATCCAGTCATCTCATTAATATGAAGATCATTTTAGGGCTTTTTTTTTTTATCTTGCCCAAACCAGGGTTTGGGTATTCTTAAAATACAAGTAATTAGTAACATTCCGCAGGCTGCACCTACTATGATTCTTCAAGCCTCCACCCAGCCAATCAGAAAGGTAAAGAGTATAAATGGAAAGTGCTAAGATGATTAATTGATTAACATAAGTATGATGGTATAACAAAATAAATCAAACACTATAATGGCATAAAAGAAAATTGTAGAGAGGTCTATATACCTTTCAGATGATCCAGGAACAGAAACAATCCCCGCATTGCTTTTTCCAGGAAGACTCAGATCAGTCCTGGCAAAAATAAATAAAACTTGTAAACAACCACGTGATTCACCAGCATAAGTTCCATACCTCTGCAGACCAAATAAATAGTTAAAACAAAAACAGAATGTAATATAACTGAAAAGAAGCGCAGACATACATTGTTTTCGTTTGCACAGATGGCCCGACAACTAAAGCATTTTGAGCTCCTCCCTTCTGCAGATCTCCTTCAGGACCTATACATAACAAGGCCAAAGAATACTAAGACAAAAGAAAGGTCAACTAAAAAGAACTTGAATGCAAACTTTCAATTCACAGAGAAATATCAAAACAGAACAGTCATGTCACTATCTTTCAACTAAGGCAATAAGTTGCGCACTTCCCTTTCACTCACAAGATGTGAAGATATACATTAACAAACCCAGCACCAAGAGATAGACCCAACAGGAAATATACGATATATTCAAATTGGTGTCACTTAGACTAGCAATAAACAAAATGTAAGAAGTCATCACTGATCTAGGACTATAAATGACTTCTGAAATTTTCTAATCCCAGTACATCATAATTTAAAGAAACCAGATCTGCATAGATAATCACAAGACATGCCTAATTATCGGACAGCAAGATGCGAAATAAAAGTGTTTCTGCAATGTCAAGAATTACAAAACTAAACTTACATGAAAATATGTAGAATTATATAGTAATATAACAAGAACGAAATATCACTTTCATAGGAGGCCACTAAGTTACCAGTGTGGAGCAAGAGCAAGGGCGAGAGAGAGCTTCAATTGCGAAAATATCTTCAGAGCAAGAGCGGCTATACGCACTATATGTTATATCCATTATACCTAATAATATATTTAATCCATACCATTATATAATGACATTATATAATCTATTTCCAATATACATATATATATAGACACACACACACACACGTAAGTGTGTGTATAATAATTATTTTATATATGAAAATAAAGAAATTTTAAAGAAGGTAGAGAGAGACTCTTCAGGTAATAACAGAAGACCCTTCTTGTATTTTAGTTAACAAGGAGAGAGCTCTCTTGTCTAGGATTTAATTTGTTGTCTTGTCTTTTTCTTGTGAGGTATTCTTCTAAGAGAAACTATTGCATGAAGTATCTCCACCTGACAGGCTATAACCGGAGATTCGTGGAAGACTATGGCAAAATAAGTGCTCACTACTTTGTCAAGAAGGACGTTCTTTTTATTATTTTATAGAGAGAGCTGTCTTAAAGCTACCAAAAATACCATATAAAGCATTAAGAATTAGCGCATTTAAGATATTGAATCCGTGAATTTATGATGATTTTTCTCATAGATTATCAATCCGTGACTTTAGAGCGGGTGCGCCTCCCTAAGTGGACGATTTAGGTAACTAGGGGAGGCCATGGTTGTTGATTAATTCATTCCCAAATATTTGAAACGGAGAAAATATTACAAAATGCACAGAAGCAGTAGAATAGAATTTAAAATAACGAAAATAAAAGATAAAAGAAAGAAAAAAAAAATGGAAGAGGTTGGGGGGAGAAAATCCATGAGAATTAATATTGTCGTTCAAATGTAAATGTGAATTTAAGACAATCTCAAAGAACCTCCAAATGTATATTGTCAAGAAGGACGTTCTTTTTATTATTTTATAGAGAGAGCTGTCTTAAAGCTACCAAAAATACCATATAAAGCATTAAGAATTAGCGCATTTAAGATATTGAATCCGTGAATTTATGATGATTTTTCTCATAGATTATCAATCCGTGACTTTAGAGCGGGTGCGCCTCCCTAAGTGGACGATTTAGGTAACTAGGGGAGGCCATGGTTGTTGATTAATTCATTCCCAAATATTTGAAACGGAGAAAATATTACAAAATGCACAGAAGCAGTAGAATAGAATTTAAAATAACGAAAATAAAAGATAAAAGAAAGAAAAAAAAAATGGAAGAGGTTGGGGGGAGAAAATCCATGAGAATGTATATTGTCGTTCAAATGTAAATGTGAATTTAAGACAATCTCAAAGAACCTCCAATACCTGGAAGAGCAAGTGTATCTGAATGAGCAGAAGCATGATCCCCTTGACCATTTGAAGGTTGATTTCCTTGACTAGCCAGCTGACTCGACAAGTTCTTTACTCCACCATACTCAACGTGCATCTTTAAATCGAATTGCAGTACAATAACATATCAAATTCAATCACACAAAACAAACAATTTAAACGAAATTAAACGCATTTACATTCTGACAAACTGAAGAACATCAATCCCAGATTGTTATAGCTGTAATTTTCGCACTACTTGCTTGTAAATTTCCGATGATTCCATAACATAAGATATAGGTAATATACAATTGATCAAAGACTCATTCAACAACAATAAAGGAACAAAATGCTCAAATGAAGTAAATAAACAGAAAAATAACCAATTAACCAAATGTAAACAGTTCTGAAGATCAGTAACTAACCTTGTGGTTCATCCGTATCTTCTTACTGCAAAACAATCGGAACAAGAACAAGATAAAAAGAAATATCAGTTCTTCAATTCCGCTGAATACGTGAAAAATCCAGAAATCAAAAACAAGTAAAACGGGAAAAGAAAAAAAAAAAAAGGTTTCTAAATCGAACTGAACTAAGATGTTGAACGAACTACGATGAAGATGAAAATCAGGATTTCCATAAAACAAAAAAAAAATTACGGAGAGTGAGGAAATAAGGAAAGTATAGTGAGTAGAGAAGAACAATACCTCTCGAGATCAGGTGGCGCGAAGCTGCCATGGATAGGAGAGAAGAGATCGAGAGCTCTTTTTAGGGATTTCAAGCTCAGCTTCTTCAGAGACTGTGGCTCTACAGGCTCCATCTCCATCGCTGGCCCTGGCATCTCTCTTCTTCTTCCTTTGAGTTTTCCCCTTCTCGGAGGCACAACAGAAACGGGTTTCTGAGTCCTTTTGTATGGAACTGCGGGTACGGTCCAATAGGGTAACTCGGTTCGGTTTGATCGATTGATGTCCGCAACGGGGTACAAAAAGGTTAATTTAGAACCGAACCGGGTTTGAATGTGGACCGGATCGCCTGAATCGAGACTGAACCGACTTTTCTTTCACATTTTTACTATTCTTTCCTCTCTCTCTCTCTCTCTCTCTCTCTCTCTCTCTCATAAGATTTTATAGATTAAAAAATGTATTAAATCACATTATCATTGTGACTTGTAATCAGGTTTATTATACAAGAGATTAGAGGAGGTAATTTAAAACAAATAATAAAAAAATTAATAAAATTAAACTATTAGTCTACGTTTGATTATTTCAACTTGTTTATTAAACCGACAGATTTGATTAGGTGCCATGCTCTTAATACCCCTATTAACTAACCCAAATCTGCCCGATTGCCACTACTTGTCTTCGAATTCTCTCTCTCATTAGGATCTTAAGTGTTAAGGACTTAACCAAATAAGTTTTCATCAGTCCTGAGATCTTTGGAATCTTTCTCTCTCTATCATTACGATCTTAAGCATTAAAGTCTTGACCAAATAAGTTTCCATCCGTCCTGAGACCTTTGGCACAACGGTTACGCCCGTAATAATTGGTATCAAAGCTAAGTCTCACGTCAAAGAGAGGGCCAATACAACCTAGATTAAAATGCCTTTGTTATTAGATATGTGCATAGTGTTAAGTCATTAAATATTGATAGGTAGGTGGAGCTTCCAAATAGAGAAAGGGTTACTATTGAATTCGTCTCGATAGAGTGGGTCGCTGTGGACATCAATTTCAAAATCGTGGAGGTCGTTAAGATCCTACGTGGCTTAATCATATAAATTTTCATCAGTACTCGGACTTTTGGAACAACATTAGGGCCGTAAGCGGTCGTTAAGATCCTACGTGGGCTTAATCATATAAATTTTCATCAGTACTCGGACTTTTGGAACAACATTAGGGCCGTAAGCCCGTAACTCTCTCTCATCCGGCTCAATCAAATAAATTTCCCTCGGACCTCGGACTTTTGGAACAACGGTTACGCCAGTAACTCTCTCTCTCTCATCTATGTCAACATCGTCTTTGTCGCCCACTGAAAACAACATTAAGACCCAGATCGCATTGATAGATGGTTCGCTTGCTTTGCCGGGAGGAGCTTTGACCATGGATGCCAGAGGAAGAAACTTACGCTATATTATTCTCTTTTGAGTTCTAGTCCAGCGTCGGAGACCGGCGATTCGCTCATGGATGTATTAAATACTGATCTTCTTGTCGCTCATTACAGAAAACAAAATTCCTTGATCATCTTCTTCCTCTATTACTTGATCATCTTCTTCCTCTATTACATTCCTGTATTGGTGATTTCACACAAAAAAAAAAAACTGATTCATGAGCAAGCCAATGCCTCTTATCTCATCCCAATAACAGCACTATCACATATCAAAAGGCTGAGTACAAAAGGGAGGAGAATTCACAATAACAACAAGACTATCACATAAAGATTATTCCTTCTTTAGACATAGACCTCAGTGAAGATTTAGTTTAGTTTTTTCTCCTCTGTTTGAAACACATCATGCCTCAAAGAAGAGGTCAAATAAGTTGGAGGACAAATACTTGTAAGCTGAGAAAAAGACTAAACGTCCCCCAGGAAAAATTGCTCTGTTCTTAAACAGATATAATATGCGTATACAGCCGCCACCAAGTCGAAACTGATTGAATGAAGATCTCCCTTAATCTTTGTGTGGATGCGTATCCAATTGGAGGAACTTCGCATATCGGTCTGCTTTTGCTCCTGATTTGTGGTCATAGTACTCCACAACTGCAGCTCCAGCTAAGGCAGCCAGTGTAAGAGCCTGAGCATGCAACCTGCATCGAGAAGAAAAAACAAGTTGCAATGCTGTATCAGTTATAGAACCAATTTAAGGGAACATGAAAGGATTTTATCTAATGTTTTAAACACCCCATTAAGTTGAACACAGTGACTACAATGTACGTATGTGTGTGTGTGTGTGTGTGTGTGTGTTACATCCCATTAAGTTGAACACAGTGACTACAATGCGTGCGCATGTGAGTGCACACGCTCGCAGGCGCATGTGTGTGCGATATTATTAAGAAAAAAATGGTAGGATGTACAAAGATAGGGATAAAGAGAAGCCCAAAGAAAACCATTTGAAATGAATGATGAAAATATTATTAAGAAAAAAGTGGTAGGATGTACAAAGATAGGGCTATCGAGAAGCCCAAAGAAAACCAGAGTTACAAAAACAAAAACTGGAACAAAAGAGAAGAAAAGATACCAACTAAACTACAGTCTATCCTCATGGAGAAGACCGAGAAGACAACAAAAGAGGATCTTTTGAAGACCCTCATCAGGAATGTAATCGGATCGGAGATCCATGTACTACTTGTTGGTTTGAGAGAGGCAAGATTTTTGGGACTTCAGGGATTTTGTGGTGAAAGGTGATTCATCGGTGGTTATTTTTAGGATGAGAGATCACAGAACCCGTTCTTGGAGGCTGTCTTATTTAGCCAATATGATGTGTGCTTTGGTAGTTGGGTTGAACATCTCATTCTCCTACACGCCTAGATTGCCTAATAATGTAACTGATAGACTGGCTAAGGATGGTGTGGCTAGAGCGACCCTCTTTCATGATCAACAGAAACTACAATGTTTTAGAGTCCAAATGAATAGTGTCTCTAAAAAGCTATCCAAACAAAAGTTTTTTGATTTTTCATTGAAATCCGTGAGGTAGGAGAGCATAGTGTTTGCACTCGGATTCAACTCAGGGATCGGACGAGATTGGACGATCCAAATTTAATAAAAAAAAATATTTCAAAAACTCAACTCGGTCCGACTCGGACGATCCGGATCGCCGATCCGTCTCGGGATTGGACCGAGTCAAGTCAGTATGGTTTAATGTTGTATCGGATTCAACTCGGGGATCGTCCTGGTCCGATCCCGAGTTGGATCGTCCGATCCAATTCGGGATTGGACGATCCTTTACACTATGTAGGAGAGTATTAGAATGGATAATATACAACCAAGATGGATAAACATCCCAATATCCGTTGGAACTAAGATTCAACATAAATGAAGCTTAAAGATATGATCCATGACTTTTATGGTCCATTAGAAGCAGAAATTCTGTTTTACATCATCTATGTATGCTACATTTACAAGAATAATTTGCAGGATACTATAAGAGAAAACTTAGAATCTCAAAAGCAAGGAAAACTCCATATGCCATCCTGAACTATTGCAGTACTCCAAAGCATCAACAAAAGCCAGGAAGTGTTTGATACATTGGTGGATCCAGCAGAAAGTGAAATCAGACTATCAAAATGGTGAATAATTGAATCCTTGGAGAATTTTACATCAGATTTGAGTCAATATTTTAAGAATCGGTTTTAAAAAGAGAATGTTGGGAATTAAAACGTCCTCAAAGCTACAAATTTTCATTTGTTGCTGGAATTAGAGAATGTAAGAAATTTCACAAATTGAAGTCAGAAGCCTATATTAAGATATGTTTGCTCTTTTACTATAGAATTACAACTTTTTGTGCAATTTCGAAGATAAGGGAAAAATACTGGGGATATTTTTACCATATCATGAAGCTCAAACACAGTTCCATTTCCATCTCTCCCTTACCAATAACATCTTTTAGTACATGGTTTTGAATTAATTTCACAGATCTTGATTGTCATCTATTCGACTTAAATATTTCTCCTGCCTGTTTATTTTGGCCTTGATTGTTTCCTTCTCAACTAGAACAGCAAGTTACCCAATCTGTTGATTACAACTAATTATCAAACTTTTACTTGAAAAATGTGCACTGCATTTGTTTACCCTCAACCCTATACTTGCAATAGATATTGTCATGAATATTAGATATTAAAGACTAATAATCTCAAGACAAAAAGGTAGAGCAAAAAGCATGTTTGGTAAACCCATAATTTGGAATTAGCAGATGACAAACCCCTTTTCAAACATCTCTGCAGAAAAGACAAACAGCAGCAACAAAAGACTATAAGGTTTTGTTTTTTTCCCCCCATTTATTATTACTATCTGTTTATTCCTTTTTTGTAGGGGGTTAGGAGGGATCACTGATTAAGGAAGCAGCAAGTTGCTCATCCTTGTTTTGGGTAGTCAAGAAACGCAATGATGTCTAAAACGTTAAATGTAAAATGGACCATTAATATCTTGTATTCTATTTGTTGATGACTCAATAATAGCATTATGCCTCATAGAATGTCCATGATTTACAGTAAAAACGTGAGAAGTATTTTGTGATGCCACGAATTGATATTATGAGAAATTGCAGTTGTAATGGATGGCGTTTACAGCTAATTACCTTGAGGTGTAGACAAATGTCTACTCTGATTAAGTATGCACTTTTTTTCTTTGATGATAAAAATTTACTTTCTAGCACCCTACCTATTTATTCTGTCAAGCTTCATGAGATCTTGGCCCTGGTGGCCAATAGGATATAGAAGTTTTGCCAGGACTTTATTTTCAAGAATTTCGCCAAAATCCACCATTACTGAAAAAAATGTCTGAACCTAGAACAGTGATTTGTTGATGTTCAAGAGGCAGGGGGATCCAGAGTCTAGGCCTAAGGTTCTGCATACTTCAATGCCTCGTAGACTTTTGTTCAAACTATCAGATGAGATACAACTTAACAAATCCATTGTCAACTCATAAATGGGGTTGTATGAAACAATTCACTGCCTATTTATACAGTTTCGATTATGTGTGCGCTCTTTGCATTCTACTTTTAATGGGTTTTACTAGACAAGCTGGTTGACTATTGCATAGTGTTAGAGGTAGTGAGTGGCTCATATTCACTAGTCTCTAGATCCAAGGGTATATTGGGGATTTTCCCGGGTAGGAGTATAAGTTGTAATCCTAATTCGTTTTTGACATAGTAGAAACTTCTTCTCTCTTGTGGAAATAGGATTTGCCGAACCGCGTATATCTGTGTGCATTGTTTTGATCTTCGTTTTACTGTGTTTATTATTATTGCTTGATCTCAATCAACACAGATTATTTATTCACCGCTGTTTGTGTCCTAGGTTAGATTCTAAAAAGTAAGCTCATATACAAAATCATTTCAAAAAAAAAAAAAGAAGAAGAAGAAGAAGAAGGGTGATCTTGAAATTGAATAGTGCAAATAAAAATACTTTTTTTTTTATCAGTATGCAAATAAAAATACTTCATTATCTTGATTTGATCCCACTTCTCCTATTTCCTGTAATCCACACAAATCAGGCAACGGAAGCTACATAATTCCCTTTAGTCTTCAAACTGCTATTAGCTCAATCTCCCTGATCTAAACCTACCATAGATCCTATCACCATCCTTGTATTCAGATTCTATTTATTAGTTCTTTGAAAATACTAGAAATTTTGGAGGCACACCATAAGAACTAATTCTAAGAACAAGAAAACCTGAAACTCTGACCATTAGATTAATGAAACCGGATGAAACACCATGCATTGATCCTAATTTACAACTTTCCAACATAATCCACAGAAACAATCCAACACCCAGATTCGAGACAAACAAGACCTCAAAAGATTACATCTTTCTGATTCAAAGTTCACCTCTATGCCAAACCTAATTTCTAAAATAGAACCAGTTTCAAGTAAATTCAAGAATCTTGAACAAATTAAAGAAAAAATTAAAAACAATCGTTCACAAACCAAAACTCAAACTTTCATCTAAATTCCTTGCAAGGAGAACTCGATAGAATTCATACCTAGCGTGAATGATCTTGACGCTGGTTTTCATGTTAGGTTGAGACCAGTTGTAAGCGATTGAACCCGCCAAACCGCTAAGCCATAAGCAACCTTTTCGATTCAAATTCATAAAAATAAAAAATAAAATAAAATAAAAAAAATCAAAATCAAAATCAAAACCTTCAAACAAATCTCCACTTAGAAAAATCACAGAGGCAAAATCAATTACCAACAGTTCGAAGCTTGTGCTCGACAACCCATTCCCTAAGAGACTCCATCTTGCTCTTCGTTTCCGCCATTTTTTCTTAGAGAGAGAAACCGAAGGAGATTCGAACCTCGAAAGGGATTTCCACAGAGACAAAGAAGAGAGAAGAAACGGGTGTATGTATGGCTCTTTAAGAGTCAGACGGTGTGCGATTTTGCGGTCAAAACTGTAGGCGCAAATGATCAGACGGGGTTGGGTTGCACATTGATGTGTGGATACTCTACGTGGAAGAGTATTATTGGTCTTTGAGTTCGTAAGAATCGCTCACCTCGCCTGTAAAACTGGAGAATTAGGTGTTAGAGTGGGCTCTGTCAAGATGTATTTATTGTTGTGATCTGTGAAGGACCGATCAAAGGGTGATAACTTTGGGAGGACAGGATAGGTATACTCCCTAATGAGGATGACAATACAATTGTGTGAAAACTGTGGGCCAGCGGCGAAGCGGAAACTTTTCCATGCTCTGCGGGGGGATTTGTCATGTAGCCAACACCAATCAGCACAAGACATGTCAATGAAATGATGGCCCCACACCTGCAAAATAAACATATCCTGTTTTGATCGGTGTTGATGGACATCAAGGCTGCGTTTGTTTACCGTCTAAAGAAAAAGAGAGTGTTTTCCTTTGGGGGTTTGGATTGAAGTAAAGGCAAAAAGGTGAGTTCCAGAGTTTTCTTAAGAAACTTTTTTGGCTCAAAAATCTAATTTTTCTTTTCTCGTTCAAAGCTTCAAATTGCCCAACTCTTTGTCAAAAGAAAAAAAAAGTTGGATTGTTCCAACTTTGCCCTTCACCTATCACTACTTAATTATAGAGGAACCAAAACCTATTTTTCATTCTCACCATCTCACAACGGCGGAACCCCACAGCAGCGGCAGTGAATCACTTTCGATGGCACCTTGACCTCTAGTGACCAATCCAAATTACTTTTTATTGATATTGTGCATCACTTTATTAAACAAAAATTTGCTGTATTGTGGGTCCCACATGTGATATAAACTGCTTATATGATTATGTCATTATAATAATATTTTGTGGGCTTAATATACTAACTTTTTTGCTTTCTCCATATTATGTTAGAAGGGTATAATAGAAAATTGTGTTCAAGATTCTTATGACTTCTCGCTAACCAAACACATTATGCAGAATTTTCATTAAGAATCATTCAATTTTCCTGCAACAACCAAACAGCAACAAGAAATTTACTTTCACATTATTTTCACTTTCTTTTTCTTTTGCTACACTTTGACGCTAACCAAACGCAGCCCAAGGGTGTAAAATCTTTCTCCAAGAATCTCTTTAAATATTTAATTATTTTTTTTTAATTTTAATTTTAAATTAAGATAAAATATAATATTATTTAATATATTAAAGGAAAAATTACCTATAGATGTCTGGTTTTTAAGTTTTGGATATCCCACGGCATAAAAGTTTTGAAATGGCTATAAGGTGCCTCATTTGACATTTTTATTGACACTGTTAAAAATTTACATAAAAATTATTATAATGCTACTTATAACACTTAATTAAACTGTTATCTAAAATGACCAACATTACCACCATCACCACCGCAGCCTTACCACCACCCCACCACCATGGTGGTGGTGGAGGTAGGATGGGGTGGTGGTGGTGTTGTTGTGGGGGTGGGGGTGGGGGTGGGGAGGGGTGGTGGTGCTGGTAGTGATGTGGGGGGTAGTGGTGGTGGTGGGCATTTTAGATAATAATTTATCCAAGTGTAATAAATGGCATTATAGTAATTTTATGTAAATTGTTAACATCGTCAATGAAAATGTCAAATGAGGCACCTCATGGCCATTTCAAAACTTTTAGGTAGTGGGGTGACCCAAACTTATAAACCAGGCATCTATTGGTAATTTTCTCTATATTAAATTTTAATAAATATTATAAAAAAATATTAAACATAATTTCTTCTAAAAAAAGAAAAATAAGTATTATGAGTAAACTTAACAAATGCTTATAACAATAAAATAATTTTTAAAAAACCTGGAAAAAAAAATACTTAAGCGAATACCCAACGGGTTGACAAGTTCGGTTTGGTTGACCGATTTTTAGACGGATTGATTGGTAAAATTTAAGCATAAACCCAACCCAATTAATAAATAGACCAACCCAAACCCGTTTAATCAAGTTGAGTTCGGGTGAATTGACAAGTCAGTTGAGTAATTATTAACTGTAACTAAAAGGTTAAGCACATGGCTCAAAACAACTTGACATTGCCAATATCAAGATTATACCCATAAGTCTAAGGCTACGGCTTGTGCTTTTGGATAAGTACTCATTCGATAAGTGATTCAATGGGAGCACTTATCCACAGCAGCAATAAGCTGCTTAGTTGAAGTAAATAGCATTTGATAAATACATTTATTTAAGTGTTTATGAAGAAAATAAGTTCTAAGGTTGCGTTTAGCCAGACTTATATAAGTGCTTATTTATACTTGTAGCTTATTAAAGCACTATTTAAAATTAAAAGTGTGTTTGGTAACACCTAATGGCTATGTGCTTATCCATAAGCAGTAGAGGAAGGCTACCCATAAGGAGAAGTTGTTGAGAACAACTTCTCTTATCACTTATGAGAAAAGCTATTTCTAAACTTTAGTAATATTTTTATAATACCAATTTACCCCTAAACTTTCATAAGCATTTAAATAAATGTTATTTTAAACTTTAATAATATTTTCATAATACCCATTTTACCCCTAAATTTTTATAAGCACTTAAATAAATATATTTACCAAACATTATTTTCTTCAAGTAAGCAGTTTATTGTTGTTGTGGAGATAAGTGCTTCCATTGAGCCACTTATCCAATGAGTCCTTATCCAAAAGCACAAGCGGAGCCAAATGCAGCCTAAGATTTTGAAATAGCTTACCGCATAAGTTACAAGGAGAAGCTGTTCTCATCGCTTCTCCTTATGGATAGCCTTCCTCAACTGTTCATGGGTAAGCACTTACCCATTAAGCAAACAACACAAAATTATCCATATATCACTACATGCAGACTGAGTTTGGGTGCTTATGGATGCTACTCATTGGATAAGTTGCTCAATGGGAGCACTTATCCACAACAACAATAAACTGCTTATTTGAAGAAAGTAATGTTTGGTAAATACGTTTATTTAAGTGCTTATAAAAGTTTAGGGGTAAAATAGATATTATAAAAATATTATTAAAGTTTAGAAATAACATTTATTTAAGTACGTATGAAAGTTTGGAGGTAAAATAGGTATTTTAAAAATATTACTAAAGTTGTGAAATAGCTTAACGCATAAGAGCTTGGGAGAAGCTACTGAGTCTCGGCAGCTTCTCCTTATTGGTAGCCTTCCTCTACTGCTTATGGGTAAGCACTTACCCATAAGCGTTACCAAACACATTTTAATTTAAAAAAGTGCTTATATAAACTATAAGATGCAATAAATACTTATAGAAGCCGGGCCAAACGCAGCCGCATTGCAAACCCAAAGCATAACCATCTCTACAGCTTACAACCGAACAAATCAACATGAAACTTATGCTCATTCTGGCAATACAATCACATGACACACACACACACATATATATATATATATCTTCATTAAGATCCAAATCAAGTCTTCCCTCCATCTTCAGGAATCTCATGGATTGGTAAAGCTTCCTGTTCCTGTCGACGCGAGCTTGTTAACAAAAGCCAGGGCGTTGCTTGTGACATACGTAACATTCAAAACCTTCTTTTGAAGCAACTTCACTTGCCTCCTCCTTTTGCCATCACTGAACCCATCCAAGCAAGTACCCTCGTCGGTAAGCGCTGCGCTCATCCACGTCTCCACGTTGCCCATCTGAGTATCAAAAATTTTTGCATTCAATCTCCTGAGCACGCCAATGGAGTCATGAAGATTGCTAATCGAGTCCTTAAAACACTCGATACAGTCCAATAAGGCCATACGATCCCTTCCTTTAAAAGCCTCAGTAGTCCACAGCCTTGTCAAGTACTGCTCCACATGCTTAGCCTCCTTTATTGTCACCGAAACCGCGGCTCGCGCCCAATGAGAAGGGCTCCTCTTCCTCGAATCCGAATAAGACGCTAAAGAGCGGATGCAAACGTCACGGTGTTGAGTTATACGGCACGCAACCCGGACATAACGGTCTCTGTCATCGTCAGATATCGCCGTGGCCGACTGTGTCATCCATGCTAAGACTGCTAAGACCATGACCGTCAAAAAGACGACGTTGACACTCGTCATTTTTTCGAAAACGAAATGTATGATAATTCTACTACTACCTTATAGACTCAAAGCATGTAGAGAGAGGAGGAAGATAGTGGGAGAGAGAACATAGGCATTGATCCATGAAATGTAAGAAAGAGGCTTTTTATGAAGTAGTGAAGAGCTATAAACAAAATCCCTTATAAAGGGTATTGAGTATCTTGGAAAGGATGAAAACTTTTTTACAGGTTTGGATATGAAGGCAAGAGCTCAGTGACTGCAATAAAGAGGGAGGCATGAGGAGGTTAACTGGAAATAGGTGAGAATATATCATGAACATGTGAGGGGTAGGTCATAGGTGTGTGTCTCGTGAACTAGATACGGGGGCTTATTGGGTTTGTCTAGGTGTACCAATGGGTTGGGCGACACACCCGGTCGATCAGTTCGGCCCTATGATTGTGTAAGTTTGAACAAGGATAAGTGGCCCATAAGGTCGGATTAGATTAAAATTAAGACCTGATTAGTTTTTCGAACCGGGCTCAAGTTTTCGGTAGATCGACCTGGCCCGATTCAGTCTATGTAATATTACATATAAAAATGTCTTACTTTCGTTACATAATCATACTATTTTATAGATTAAAATATTATAAATCACAAAAAAATTAGTTTTTCTTTTATAAGTATTTATGACTTAACGAGACTCGGCCTTGATGTATTTTAATTATATCGCGACAGAGGCTCCACATTTGAACCCGAAGGTTAGGATGGTCCGGGTCGAGCTCGGGCCAACACAAGTAATATTATTTTGGGGTGCAAACCCGACCCGTTGCCATCCCAAGTTTGTCTTAGAGGCTCGAAATTGTCTATGGCACAAGAACCCTGTGGCTTTTTGTATGGCATCATGCCTATTGGTCAAGGTTACAAGAATGGGACCCAAAATGGGTACCAATTAAACTCTCCCTTTGCATTGTAGAATAACTCAAGTCTATTGATTGGATTCACAGATTATACCTGATCGGTCTTGTATTGATCGTATGTCTCTCAAGTTGTAGGGTATGTCGTCCCAGGCGTGGAAGCTGGAGTATCAGCTGGAGCGTGTGCAGATACACGGCACGTTTTGAACTGGCCGGCACATGCTCCTCACTACCAAACTAATAGATGGTCAGTTGATGACAAGCTGGACACATGGAGTGCATCCGCACACGCTTCAGCTGATGTTCTAGCTTTCACGCTCCAAATTGCACTAAAGAAATATAGAAAGATAGTGCATCCGCACACGCTTCAGCTGATGTTCTAGCTTTCACGCTCCAAATTGCACTATAGAAATATAGAAAGATACGGAGTATGAAAGCTAGTCCTTGCATCCAGAGAGTGATCTTTGACAAAAAACAAGAAAGAACTATTTGATACTCTGAAGCATTTCGAAAAAGATTTATCGAAAAAAGGATGCATATAGAAAAGATTATAACTAATCTAAAATTAAACGTGACCAACATGGTATTCTCAAGCTACAAGTAGTCCTCCAGGAGTCTACTTAATCTTAAAAAAAATAAAGCCCATAGTTATATTTACAAGTCGTTACCACCGAAACCATAACTTAAGCATTCTGCCTACCATTCACATCATTCTAGTACAGCTTAATATTGAACGGGGCGATCCCCGCTGCTATTTGATGTTTCTACTGATTACTGTGCAGACATTTATTTAGTGCAGTGGTGTAATCACCAAATTGAATGTTAGTAGGAGGGAGTAGATCGAAAACATACGAGATTGGCCTGGATACTGCCATTGACCTCGTCGTGGTAACTCTGTCAGGAAACTCACCGAAGCTTGATTCATCGAACGGAAACGACTTCTTAAGAAAGAAGAAGCAATCCCTAGCCAACTTCTCTACCTGAAAAAACAAAAATGCCCAAATCATCATTGTTTAATGCAATCGTAATTGTAAAGGTTGCACCATCATGATTGTTATCGCCTCATGCGATAAATAACCAGTCTGATAAATACATTCTGATTTGAGTTGGGCTTGAACTTGCAAGTCTTTGTAGTAAGAGGCCAATCGGGTTAATCCCAAAAGCATTGCACACAAATAACTTGAGCCGCATCAAGTTTTACTGATTCAAACAGTGCTAAAATTGCAAAAAAAAAAGGAGTATACATTATTATCATTGTCTTCATTGGCACAAACTGTGTTTGGAACCTAGGATTTTGACAGAAAAGAAAGGAAAATGCTAGATTAAGCACTTTCTCCTGTTTGGTTGAAGAAGGAAAGAGTTGGGGATAGAGATTTGGAAAGAAAATAATTTGAAATTTTTTCTCTTTTGAGATCAAAACCTCTCCCCAAAACGGTAGAGATTTTGAAAGAAAAGAAAATATAGTTGGAGAGCATTCTCCAACACTCCAACCTAACAACATATCTTATCTTTCCTTGACAACTAATCAACCTTACCGGAATATATGAAAACTCACCAGAAAGCCTTCGGAATTCGCCGGAATTTGATTTCTTTTCATTATGCCTAATCTAAACCTAACATTTGAAAAGAAACACTTGTCATTTCTTTTCTTTTCTTTCCCATTTCTTTTTTCTTTTCTTTTCTTGTGTTTGGAACCTTGGATTTTAGAAGAAAAGAAAAAATAAGTGGAAATGAAATGATTAGTATTTCTTTTCCAATGATTGGTTATGAGACATATGGAGAAAATAAAATTAGATTTCGTGACTTCCGACGACTTTTCGGTGAGTTCTCATATATTCAAACACTGATGATTGACTATCAAAGAAAGATTAAAGATGGCATGGTTTAGGTTGTTGTATCGGAAAGTACTCGTAGTCTTCCTTTTCTTTCTTTTTCTTCTTCTTCAAAACCTCTACCTTTTTGAGGAGAAAGGTTTTGGTCCCCAAAGAAAATTTTTTGAACTTATTTTCTCTATCCCACCTCTTTCTTTCTTCAACCAAACAGGAGCAAGTGATTTCTCTTAGCATTTTCTTTTCTTTTTTCTCAAAATCCAAGGTTCCAAACACAACCAAAGATGCCATGGGAAATTGGAGAAAGAGGATTGATCTAATATCTTTCAGTGTGGCACATATGCTCATTCATTACAAACAACCAGATATTTGGGCGACAGCTATTTGGATGGGGGAAAAAAAGGCATCAATAAGACGATCCTAACAATCTGATCAACTTCATTAAGCATATCTCTAGATGCTGTTCAAAGTTTAGCTCTAAAGCAAATATTTAGGACTGATCAGTGGTGCATACTTTCACAACAGGACTTATCCAAGCCGTGATTTAATAATATTGATCTGCACATGTGCCCAGCATCACTGAACAGTAATTTATCTTAATACGCCAGGTTTCTCTGTAATGTGATTATATCATGGTATATATGATATAATTGGGACCCAAAATACCAAAAGTTAAGAAATCGATTGTACCTGTAACATCGAAAATCTGATATTGTTCATGGTAAGGATCACTTGAACTTCATATAAGGCATCTGCCAATATTCGGATGGCAAGATGTTCAAAGAACTTCTGTAAGATATCACGCTGTCCTTCCAAGTCATCATGATTAGCGGCAAAGTTAACAAACCATAACAGACACTTGACTTCTTGCCACGGGATGGGATTTTCAATTGCTTGGAAATGGATTGTCTGGTACGGGTGATTCAGGCCCCAAAGAATTCTAATACCCGCCATGGAGGCATCACGTGTGGAGGTGTATGGAAGACATGTGGTGGTGACTATCTTTGTAGAATCGTAGTGGCGAGAGAGATTGGAAGAGAAGTGGCAATCAGTATCATCTAATAAAAAAACGCAACTATCAGGAGATGTGGGAAACAAGTCCAAAAGGAGCGCAGCATCACCACTTCCATCTTCTGACAGACATATATTCGGCCGGCTAATTGACGAAACTGGTTCACCCAGATCATGGGAAAAGAACCATAAATGTCCATAACGACAGCCCTGCTTATCCCCATTAACCACAGGTTAGGGGGGGAAAATCGCTCTGCATAAGCACAATGATATATGTAGAAACAAGAAACAATCTCACATAAAACTTAGAAAGCAATTTCTGATTCATTCTTATTCATTTTAGAACCTATTCTTCAACACAAGACCAACTATAAATAAACATGGACATGCTTTTGTCCAAAATTCAGGCACCACTCTCATATTCTTACAAGAATTTGGGTCATGGACATGGATGTGTTGTGAGAAGATGATTCAACAGTGAAGTATATCCTCTGCATTAAATATGATTCAACGAGAAAATGAATTTCCTTCAAAATTACCACATGAACAAGAAAATAGCAAATAAAAAGGTAGAAAGACATACCCCATGACAAATATGGGTAATATAATTCCACATCAAAAAATGCCAATCAACTGTGACGACACAAAACCTAGTTTAACATCAAAAACTTGCTAACTAGTATCAGATGCCTAGAAATGCATGTGAATTTGCAAGGAAGTTTACAACAAGGAATCAAAGGAAAGAGAAGCATGGACTCAAGTCATAGAGACTAGTTAAAGCCAGACCTGAAAATGACTTATCAGAAGGTAGTTCTAAAGGGAATATTAAGGCACCCTAGGACTGGATGAGTGGATCCCCCACAATCTAGGGTGCAGTGTTTTAAATTTCAGCGAAATTTCGTTATCTCCCCTTGGAGATAATATCTCTTTTCTAGGAAAATTGACGAGATATCGGACGAAATATTTCCCGATATTTTAGTTTCTCCCCAATTTCGACGAGAAATTCCATCCTAAGCCCTTTTTGTTTTGCTTTTCTTCAAGATTTGATTTAGAAAATCAAATCTAAAGCCCCCATGATACAAATCTGATAAGAGTAACAGGGGAAGTGAAGGATTGAAGCATCATTTTTGAAGATTTGTAAGGTATATCTAACATCTCATACTTTCTTGATTTAAATTGTTTTCTTTTGCATAAATCTAGTTAAATTAAGTTGAAAGTGCATGTTAATGCATCAACATAAATTTGACATAGTTTAAAGGATTTATGGTGAATGAAAGCCGAAAGAAGTCGGAAACGTGTATGTTTTGATTTTCATCCCTTAAAACTTAATGAAATGATTCAAAAATATTATATATGATGTAGATGTGGATATGATACTATGCAAAGCTATTTATATACTTGGATATTGGATCTTTAATTGTTTCAATGTTGTGTTTATCACATTTAGCTGTATTTTGACTTTGTATAGATGGTACTTCACATTTTATTTTAACTGCCTGGCAGTACGTATGTTACTTAGATCCCTTAATGTTTGTTCATCATTATGCATAACTACTTATTAGTATATTTTGAGTTATATGTGTTTATATATGTTTATGTAATCCCTGAAGTTTCATCAAAAAAATTCCAATTTTTTCCTAATATTTCTCCCATTTCTCTCCATCTGGCAAAATATTCTGCCAAAACGACAAATATCCCAGTGGCGAAACTTCCAGTGAAAGCGATATTTCAAACACTGCTAGGGTGCAACTCAAGCAGGTTGAGCTGAAATTTTAATGCTCAACCCGAACTCAAAATGAATAGGATAACATGGAGGAATATAGCCTGACCCAACCATAGTTTAAAGGATCGTCTGGCCCGATCCAACTCGGGATCGCCCTTCAACGAGTTCGATCATTAAACGAGGCAAAAAGAATTTCAAAAACTACTTAAATTGACAAGGTTCTAAATCGATTAGATCATCCAATCTGTACAGATCAGCCGAGGCAAGACAACTCGGACAAAAACAAAATGATTATTTTTTCAGAAGGTTACAAATTGTATTGTGATAGACACAAGAAAAGATTTAAGCTAATCAAGAGAGATAGTTCTGGGAATATTAATCTAGCGGCTGAAAAAGCTATTTTTTTTGGTTAAAATCAAAACAGTTGCCTTTATCTCTCAAAAATTTAATTCTCTCTTACACAGTTATATTTCCCTTTAACCCAATAGTTATCTACTTAAAAAGCAATTCAATCTAAGCAATTATCTAGTTAAAAAGCACTTCATAAGCGTCTCATACGTGATAATCTTAAGGTAATGATGATTACCATCAATTTCAAAGCAGATTTCTGTATTGAATTTAGCCTATTCAAAGTAGTGATTTCTGTTAATTATTTTTTTCCCTTCTTTTATTACAAACACAGAATCAACCATGAATCGGCAATCCAACTCAGTATCGAACCAGAACAATTCCAGACCAAGTTTTAACACTATAGAACTAACCCAACCAATATGCTCAACTCAAGCGAACAAACTATATCATTCCTCCACCTATCTCAACTCAAATTGGAAGGATAGAACAAGACTTTGTGAGATCAAGTTTGGCTTTATTTTTTGGCAAGGTAGGCTGTTGAAACACTAGGCTCCTCCATGGTCCTATTGTTAAATCATTTTCAACGTGTGGTGAGACCAAAGGGGCTGCTTGTTCCATAACCTCACATCCTCTGCACAAGACGGGTTTCGACCAAGGGACCTATGCCACGTCACAAAAAGAGTTTCTTTTCTTGCTCTAAAAAATCTAAGAGGTTCAAACATTTCAACAGAAAATATTCACATGATAAAATTAATAACAGGTAGGGCTGACATGACTCAAAGCGTTGTCCTACAACCAACCGCTTTTAGTTGTTGGAGCCAACCATTTTTGTAGCATCATGTTTTCCATTTTGCAAGAAATATTAAAACTACAAATGCCTTTTAGTTTCAGCTTCAAGCACAAATCTTAATGAGTTAACAGACGAATGCATAAAAGGGGTGGGAAAGGGTCACCATGTTAATGGTATAGTTAATTTTGGCCTTTCAGTTTAAAAAATTAACTGCGTGAAGCTAGGAATTCCATATTGAAACTATGAAAAGGAGTTCTTATAGTGATATCAATAAATAATAGTAGAAATTGTGTAGATGCAAGGGTGACAAGCTTCATCTAGATTGTTTCATCCCATGTCCACTATTGAATTAGAAGGAAAAACTCTATTCTAATCTATTAAAAAATGATTACATTCCCCTCTATATATAGATGATAATACTCATCTATTTTAGGGATGGATATTTACAACTTA
>JAUPMG010000006.1:16194142-16207705 GCA_031762675.1 Pachysandra terminalis
TTTGGGAAGACTAAGAGTTGGAAGAATCTAGACATTTTTCATTTCATCTTCTTCTTCTATATAAAGGTTGCTATGCTTGTGTATTTTGTGAACAAGAGAGAGAAAGTACTGGTAGTGAGTTGTAGGGAGAAAACGAGATGTGCAGATTACAGGGTTTGTAATTGGAGTATTTTTTGCTCCTCTTGTATCTTATTATTTGCTTACAGTAAAGTGCACTCTGTGGACGTAGACAGGTTTGTGCCGAACCACATAATTCTCTGTGTTCTTATGTGTGTGAGTTTGATTCTTTACAAGGAGTTTCCCAACAACAATCACATAACACAAACACACACACACACATATATATTCGTTAAGATCCAAATCAAGTTTTCCCTCCCCCTTCAGTAATTTCATGAACTGGTAAAGCTTCCGGTTTCGTCGACGCGAGTTTGTTAACAAAAGCCAGGGTGTTGCCCGTGATATATGTAATATTAAAAATCTTATTTTGAAGCAACTTCACTTGCCTCTTCCTTTTGCCATCACTGAATCCATCCAAGCAGGTACCCTCGTCTGTAAGCGCCGCGCTCATCCATGTCTCCACGTTGCCCATCTGAGTATCGAAAATTTTCGCGTCCAATCTCCTGAGCACGCCAATGGAGTCATGAAGATTGCTAATTGAGTCCTTAAAACACTCGATACAGTCCAATAAGGCCATACGATCACTTCCTTTAAGAGCCTCAGTATTCCACAGCCTTGCCAAGTACTGCTCCACATCCTCAGCCTCCCTTATTGTCACCGAAACCGCGCCTCGCGCCCACCTAGAACGGCTCCTCTTTGCCGAATCCGAATACGACGCTAAAGAGCGAATGCAAAGGTCACGGTGTTGAGTTATACGGCACGCATCCTGGACATAACTGTCTCCGTCATTGTCAGATATCGCCGTCGCCAAATGTGTCATCCATGCTAAGATCATGACCGTCAAGAAGACGAGGTTGACACTTGTCATTTTCACGAAAACGAAATGTATTATAATTCTGCTACTACCTTATAGACTCAAAGCGTGTAGAGAGAGGATAGTAGGAGAGAGAAAATAGGTATTGATCCCTGACATGTAAGAGGATGGCCATTCTAATGGATGAGCTAAGCCATATAAAGTAGTGAAGAGCTATAAGCAAAATCCCTTATAAAGGGATTCGAGTATCTGCGAACTTTTACAGGTTTGGATATGAAGGCAAGAGGGTAGTGATTGCAATAAAGAGGGAGGCATGGGGGGGTCAACTGGAAATAGATGAGAATATATCATGAACATGTGAAGGGGTAGGTAATAGGTGTGTGTCTCGTGAACTAGATACGGGGGCTGATACCTTGGGCTGGGTGACCCGCCCCACCCAAGCAGACCGACCCAATGATTGGGTGGGCTTGGGGAAGGGTAAGTGGCCCGTAAGGCCAGGACGATCTGGAATATAAGGTCCGATTATTTTTTCGGGCCAGTTTGGGTTTACGTTAGAACGACCTGACCTGGCCCGACACAATATATCATGAACATGTGAAGGGGTAGGTAATAGGCGTGTCTCGTGAACTAGACACGGGGGCTGATGCCTTGTTGGGTTTGTCCTAGGGTGACAAATGGGCTGGGTGACCCGCCCCACCCAATCGGACCGACCCTATGATTGGGTAGGCTTGGGGAAGCGTAAGAGGCCCATAAGGCCAGAACGAGCTTGAATATAAGGTCCGATTATTTTTTCGGGCCAGTTCGGGTTTATATTAAATCGACCTGGCCCGACCCAACCTATGCACTACATGTAACTACTTTTAATTATATTCATATAAATATTATATTATCAATACAACTGTCTTACCTTCATTACATAATCATACAATTTTATAGATTAATACACTATAAATCTCAAAACTTCTAAATTTTTGTTATAGGTATTTATGAATCATCCTTGTAATTTATAGTTTTTTTAATTTAAAAAAATATCCCATTTGATTTTGTATAGCTGGACTAAACCGGGCTTGGGCTTGATGTATTCTAAATACATCAGACTCAGGCTCGGGCTTACACCTTTGAGCCTGAAAGTCAGGGCAGGCCGGGCTTTGGCCAACATTAGTAAATGTTATTTGGGGGTGACCCACTGCCACCCCTAAATTGTCCTACAGGATCGAAATTGTCTATGGCACAAGAACCCTGTGACTTTTTGCAAGGTATCATGCATATTGGTCCAGGTTACAAGAATGGGGCCCGCGAATGTTTGGGCACCAATTCTCATCACCATGGCCAAATTCTCTTCACTTGCAATGTAGAATAACTCAAGTCTATTGATTGGATTCACAGATTGTACCTGATTGGTCTTGTATTGATCGTACAATCTTTCAAGTTGGTAGAGCATATCGTTCGGAGTGTAGAAGCTGGAGCATGTGCAGATGCAGTCCACGTTTCAAACTGGCCAGCACGTGCTTCCTCGCACACAAACTAATAGATGGTCAGTCGATGGCAAGCTGGACACATGGTGTGCATCCACACACTTCAGCTGATGTTCCAGCTTTCAAACTCCAGATTGCTCTGTAGAAAGATAGTACAAAAGCTGATCCCTGCATCCAAAGAGTGATATTGACCAAAACCAAGAACAATTTGATACTCTGAAGCATTTCGAACAAGATTTATCGAAAAAATGATGCATATAGAAAAGATTATAACTAATCCAAAATAAAAGGTAACCAGCATGGTATTCTCAAGCTACAAGTAGGCTACTAGTCCTCTAGGAGTCTGTACTTGATCTAAAAAAAAGATTAATAAAAAAATAAATAAATCCCGTAGTTAATATTTACACATCGTTACCACCGAAACCATAATTTAAGTATTCTGCTTACCATTCACATCATTCTAGTACAGCTTAGTATTGAGTGGGGGAATCCGTGACGTTTCTACTGATTGCTGTTTAGACATTTGTGAAGTGCAGTGGTGTAATCTCCAAATTGAATGTCAGTAGGAGGGAGTAGATCGAAAACATACGAGATTGGCCTGGATACTGCCATTGGCCTCTTTGTGGTAACTGTGTCAGGAAACTTACCGAAGCTTGATTCATCGAATGGAAATGACTCCTTAAGAAAGAAGAAACAATCCCTAGCCAACTTTTCCACCTGAAAAAACAAAAATGCCCAAATCATCATCATCATTCATGGCAATCATAATTGTAAAGGTTGCACCATCATGATTGTTATCGCCCCATGCGATAAATAACCAGTCTGATTTGTGTTAGGCTTGAACTTGCAAGTATTTGTAGCAAGAGGCCAATCATCAACCCCAAAACCATTGCACACAAATAACTTGAGCCACTTCAAGTTTTACTGATTCAAACTATGCTATAATTGTAAAAGAAAAAAAAAAGGCGTATACATTATTATCATCGTCTTCATTGGCACAAACTGTGTTTGGAACCTCAAATTTTGAGAGCAAAAGAAAGGAAAATGCTAGATTAAGCACATTCTCCTGTTTAGTTGAAGAAGGAAAGAGTTGGAGATAGTGATTTGGAAAGAAAATAATTTGAAATTTTTTCTTTTTTGAGATCAAAACCTTTCTCCCCAAAGAGGTAGAGATTTTGAAAGAAAAGAAAATAAAGTTGGAGAGCACTCTCCAACACTCCAACCTAACAACATATCTTATCTTTCCTTAATGACTAATCAACCTTGCCGGAATATATGAGAAACAACCGGAAAGTCGTCATAACTCGCCAGAATTTGATTTTCTTTTCTTTATGTCTTGTCTAAACCAAACATTTGAAAAGAAACACTTTTCATTTCTTTTCTTTCTTTTCCATTCCTTTTCTTGTGTTTGGAACCTTGGATTTTAGAAGAAAAGAAAAGAAAAAAGAAGTGGAAAAGAAATTATTAGTATTGGTTATGAGACATGGAGAACATAAAATCAGATTCCGCAACTTCCAACGACTTTTCGGTGAGTTCTCATATATTCAAACAAGGATGATTGACTACCAAAGAAAGATTAGAGATGTCATGGTTTAGGTTGGAGTATTGGAAAGTACTCATAGTCTTTCTTTTCTTTGTTTTCTTTCAAAATCTCTACCTTTTTGAGGAGAAAGGTTTTGATCCCCAAAATGAAATTGTTTGAACTTATTTTCTCTATCTCCACCTCTTTCTTTCTTCAACTAAACGGGAGAAAGTGATTTCTCTAGCATTTTCTTTTCTTTTTCTCAAAATTCAAGGTTCCAAACACAACCAAAAGTTGCCATGGGCAATTGGAGAAAGAGAATTGATCTAATATCTTTCAGTGTGGCACATATGCTCATTCATTAGAAACAACCAGATATTGGGGTGACAACTATTTGGATAGGGGAAAAAAGGCATCAATAAGACAATCCTAGCAATCTGATGAACTTCGTTAAGCAAATCTCTAGATGCTGTTCAAAGTTTAGCTCTAAAGCAAATACTTAGGACTGATCAGTGGTGCATACTTTCACAACAGGACTTATCCAAGCTGTGATTTAATAAAATAGATCTACACATGTGCCCAGCATCACTGAACAGTAATTTATCTTACTACGCCAGGTTTCTCTGTAATGTGATTATATCGTGGTATATTGGGACCCAGAATACCAAAAGTTAAGAAACCGATTGTACCTGTAACATCGAAAATCTGATATTGTTCATGGTAAGGATCACTTGAACTTCATACAAGGCATCTGCCAATATTCGGATGGCAAGATATTCAAAGAACTTCTGTAAGATATCACACTGTCCTTTCAAGTCATCATGATTAGCGGCAAAGTTAACAAACCATAACAGACACTTGACTTCTCGCCACGGGATGGGATTTTCAATTGCTTGGGAATGGATTGTCTGGTACGGGTGATTCAGGCCCCAAAGAATTCTAATACCCGTCATGGAGGCATCACGTGTGGAGGTGGACGGAAGACATGTGGTGGTGACTATCTTTGTAGAATCGTAGTGGCGAGAGAGATTAGAAGAGAAGTGGAAATCAGTATCATCTAATAAAAGAACACAGCTATCAGGAGACGTGGGAAACAAATCCAAAAGGAGCGCAGCATCATCATTTCCATCTTCTGACAGACATATATTCGGCCGGCTAATTGATGAAACTGGTTCACCCAGATCATGGGAAAAGAAACATAAATCCCCATTACGACAGCCCTGCTCATCCCCGTTAACCACAGGTTAGGAAAAATAAATTGCTCTGCATAAGCACAATGATATATGTAGAAACAAGAAACAATCTGACATAAAACTGAGAAGTTAGTGGGCCATTAGAAAGCAGTTTCTGATTCATTTTAGAACCTATTCTTCAACACAAAACCAACTATAAATAAATATGGACATGCTTTTGTCCAAAATCCAGGCGCCACTTTGATATTGTTACAAGAATTTGAGTAATGGACATGGATGCGTTGTGAGAAGATGATTCAACATTGAAATATATCCTCTGCTTCAATAATTTTTTTTTTTGGATAGATAACCAACATTTTATAAATGAAAAAAAGACCAAACAGCGAAATTACAAAGAGCAAAAACAAATAGTCAGGCGCACAAGATGAGCACCATGACCCCAAGGAAACCAAAAGGAAAAAACAGGAAAAACAAGAAAACAAAAAGAAGAGGACATCAACGATGACCCAAGCAATCAAAAGACTCCCACAATCATCTCTACTGAAGGCATGCCCACGAATAAGCTCCCCCTATTGACTCCTTCCCTAGCCAAACAATCTGCCATAGCATTACCAACTCTAGGGATATGTGTAAAGGACGCCTGAATCTGATTACCCAAATGCCTCGCCAACCTAACAATATGGGTAAATCTCCATGGACAATCCTCAGCACCAATCATCCAGGAGATCACAGAGGCCGAATCCCCCTCAATCACCACCTGCCTGTACCCCAGTCTAACTGCCTCCCTGACACTCATAAGAAGGGCTAACACCTCGGCCCCCTCGAAGAATCCTCTGCATCAATATGATTCTACGAGAAAATGACTTTCCTTCAAAATTACCACATGATCAATAAAATATCAAATAAAAAGAGAGAACGACATGCCCTAGAACAAATATGGGTCACAAAATTCCACATCCAATCAAATGTGATGACACAAAACCTAGTATAACATCAAAAGCTTGTTAACTGGGTTCAGATGCCTAGAAATGCATGGGAATGTGCAAGGAAGTTTACAACAAGGAATCGAAAGAAAGAGAAGCATGGATTCAAGTCACAGAGACTAGTTATAAAAGCCAGACCTGAAAATGACTTGTCAGAAGCTAGTTCTAAATGGAATATTATAGCACCTAGGACCAGATATGTGGATCCTCCACAATCTAGGGTGCAACTCAGGCAGGTTGAGCTGAAATATTAATGCTCAGCCCAAACTCAAAACTAAGAGGATACACGGAGGAATATAGCCTGACCTAACCACAGTTTAAAGGATTGCCTGGCCCAATCCAACTCAGGATTGCCATTCAACGAGTTACGATCCTTAAATGGGGCAAAAAGAAATTCAAAAGCCACATAAATTGACAAGGATCTAGACCGATCAGATCATCCAATCGCTACAGATCAGTCGAGGCAAGACAACTCGGACAAAACAAAATGATTATTTTTACAGAAAGATACAAATTGTTCTGTGATAGACACAAAAAAAGATTTCCGCTAATCAAGAGAGAGATAGTTCTGGGAAAGTTAATCTAGAGGATGAAAAAGCTATTACTTTTGGTTAAAATCAAAACAGTTGTCTTTATCTCTCAAACAGTTACGTCTCTCTTACAGAGTTATATTTCCCTCTACCCCAATAGTTATCTATTTAAAAAGCAATTCAATCTAAGTAATCATCCAGTTAAAAAGCACTTCATAAGTGTCTCACGTGATAATCTTTAGGTAATGATGATTACCATCAATTTAAAAGCCGATTTCTGTATTGATTTTAATCTATTCAAAGTAATGATTTCTTTTAAGTTTTTTTTTCCTTTCTTTTATTACAATCACAGAATCAGCCATGGATTGGCAATCCAACTCAGTATCGAACCAGAATAATTCTGGACCAAGTTTTAACACTATAGAACTAACCCAACCAATATGCTCAACTCAAGCAAACAAATTAAACCATTCCTCCACCTATCTTGACTCAAATTGAAAGGATAGAACATGGCTTTGGAGATCAGGTTTGGCTTTAATTTTTTGCGAGGTAGCCTGCTGAAACAATAGGCTCCTCCACGGTCCCATTGTTAAATCATTTTCAACATGTGGTGAGACCAAAGGTGCTGCTTGTTCCATAACCTCACATCCTCTGCACAAGGCAAGTTTCGACCAAGGGACCTATGCCACGTCACAAAAAGAGTTCCTTTTCTTACTCCTCTGAAAAATCAAAGAGGTTCAAAAATTTCAACAGATAATATTCACATGATAAAATTAATAGGTAGGGCTGACATGACTCAAAGCGTTGTCCTACAACCAACAGCTTTTAGTTGTTGGAGCCAACCATTTTATAGCATCATGTTTTCCAATTTGCAAAAAATATCAAAACTAAAAAAGTCTTTTAGTTTCAGCTTCAAACCCAAATCTTAATGAGTTAAACAGAAGAATGCATAAAAGGGGGGGAAAGGGTCACCATGTTAATGGTATAGTTAATTTTGTCCTTTCAGTTTAAAAAGTTAACTGCGTGAAGCTAGGAATTCCATATTAAAACTAAGAAAAGGAGTTCTTATAGTGATATGAATAAATAATAGTAGAAATTGCGTAGATGCAGGGGTGACAAGCTTCATCTAGATTGTTTCATCCCATGTCCACAAACTTCAAGAAGCGGAGAGGTTAGAACTAACCAAAACATGAGATGAAAACCATGCGATTGATTACGCTTAGCAAAAAAAAGAAAAAAATACAATCTTGTAATGATGAGATACACGAAATAAACAAAAAATCAGACAAATACCTGAAATGTAAGGAAAAACTTGCACGGAGGCCTTTTAGCTTGAAGTGAATGGGAGAAGGAGCACTGACCGCCTTTGTTGCATGATCCATTGATGAAGAATCTACAAAGAGAAGATGGACTAATGGCAGGAAAACCATCATTATTTCCATACATAAGCTGATTCCTGGAAGTGTCTTCCATCGATTGAACTCTTATCTGATAAATATGATCAGACAGAGAACATCATTCACCTTGGCGAAGATCATTGAAAGTTTGATAGCACATGAAAACTGACTCAGAAACTAACAATTAGAACATGGAAAAACTAATACCTCTTTGATAACAGTCGCCAATTTCTCAGCCACGTCATTGGCTTGAAAGTGCTCAGAAGCAACGAATGGTAAAGACAGGCATTTCTTTACTTCAGAAGTTGGCTCAAGATGCTCATCAACAGTATCAAGTGCATCAATATCCCCTTTCGGCTGACCTTGGAGGATGCATGTGTGTTCATATTCATAAGGATCATAATAAGAAGGTAGCCCATCTGATGTAGCAAGAAATTTAGGCCGAAACCGGTGCACTGAATTTAATATATCTTCATCTGCAAGAAAAGACAACCACAGATTACAGAGAAGCTCAAATATAAGAATCATCAAACAATGTTGTGAAATTCGTACATATTTCTGAGACGTGATGCAATGATGAATGGACAAGATTGTGGAAAGAACACCATTCTTCTTCAAGCTTGGGAAGCAGTATTTCTGTATCTCTGGGCTCATCAAACTTTACAAGTCTTTTCAGCCGTTCAAGCCGGTGCTTATCCTTCAATGTAAGGGAAAAGGTGATGACTGATAAGGCAATCATCCTGACATGTCTAAAATTTATATAGAAATATTCCAAACTCCAGATATCCAAGCAAAACATAATACTTTACCTTGAAAACACGTTGCCAAAACTGGAATGCACATAGGTTTCCCATGAATACCATCTCCTTTCTGCCAGTTAGGACCCTGCTGTTACTATCTCCACTAAAGTAGCTGTCCGTGAACTGTTGAAACTGGAGAAGAGAACAAAATAAATAGAAACAAAATGGTTGTTTGAGCAACTATTTTTTATAAAAACTAAATGGAATCAGTAGACAATACCAGATTATCCCGCCCAAAAGGTTGAAGAATGGGTAGAGGCTGTGTATCCATCAATATACCAATCAGAATGCCATCACGTAACCGTCCAATTTCTCCAAACTTGAGTATAAGCACAGAAGCATCAAAAGACAGCGAAAAACTGGCAAGCAGTCGTCCATAAAACGTAGGATCATAGCGACTCCTAACTGAGGTTGTCTTTTCCAACGCATGGATGTTCACAAGTAAACTCAGTGCATCTTCAACAACTTCAGGATCTGGCGGATCCAAAGCCTTCTGCAACAAGACTAATATAAAAGTCCTATAAGTTAGGCCTCCCATTCAATTTTCCTGGTAGAATATATATAAGGAATCCATTCATGGAGGATGGAAGACATTTAGCAATAAATTTAGGGCACTTGGAATAACCTGATAGAACAAAACTCATACTTCACATTTATCTTAAACTTACAAAAAGGATTTCATATTCCAAAGAATTTCCTACCAAGCTCAGCTGCTAATTCGGGAGATTCAAGTTGTTGCATGTGCAAAATAAATTATCTATCGAGTAAATGTGGAGATGTTTGGGGAGAAGAGGAGAGACCTTCACATGTTGCTTACCAACCTAGAGAAAACATATGATAGAACACTAAGAGAGTTAATCTAGTGGAAAAGGAGTACTAATCAATTACACTGAGATCATCCGGGACATGTATGAAGGAGATACAACTATAGTGAGAGCAATGGGTAGTGAGACAAAATGAGCTTCTAGCAGCAATAGGTTTGCATCAATCAAACAAAAGAATTATCTTTTTGTTTTAATTATGAATGAATTGACAATTCATATTCAATCGAACAAGAAAATTATCTTTTTCTTTTTCTTTTTCTTTTTTTTTTTTAAGGACCCTTGAGGCAGGAATAGCCGTAGAGGCACTCCAACGGTGGGAGGGGGGGTATAGATGGATACTTTGGAATCAAAAGGTTTTGTGATAAATCAAGTTAAAAATGAGGACACGGAATGTAACTTTAGCACAAATGATAGCAGAGATGAAGCGACAGCAAGAATCAGGAGATTCCCAAAAGCAATCACTTCCATTGTCTTGGATCAATCATCTATAAAGAGGAAGATATTGACAAGGATGTTATACATAGAATTAGAACTAGATAGCTCAAGTGGAGAGGACATTCTAGAGTGTTATTTCGACATATTTTAATCAAGTTATAATAAAAAATTTACACGACAACCATTAGGGCTGCTACGATGTATGGAGCAAAATGTTGGGTAACAAAAAAGTAATGTAATCATAGGATGAGCTTATGTTTACATCGTAGGTTAAAGGATTGTACGATCCCGAGTTGGATCGTCCACGGCAAAAAAACTCAAAAAAAAATTCAAATGTCGAACACATTAACCAAAAGAGAGGGAATGTTACAAATGCTCTTTATTCACACGAGAAGAGAATCCCACTAATCAATACAGTAAAATATGATTTAACCCAAAACCTTATAGTAAAACACAAAAAAGGAAATAGATTCCAGAGAGAATTGCCAAGTAGTTAACTCTTAGGCTAGAAATCAAAATCTCCATAAATGATTAGAATCATTTTTCTCTAATTGTCTTCATCTCTATATACCTTTGACTTTAAACCATGTAGCCATCTAATTGAAAAACACTTGTCAAGTGCCTCAAATGTGTCAATGATCCATAAGTAATTACGTTAGTCATCTATTTAAAAGCAAATTTCTCTCCAGGTTTTATCCTATTGAAAATAACAATGCCAATCATCCTTAAGCAGTTAGGATGAACGCCAATTTAAAAGTAGTATTCTCTTGGATTTATCATATAAAATAACGATTTTTAGCTTTATATCATCCGTTCCTGATACAGATTAGCAACTCAACTGGGTATTGAACCGGAACGACCCCAATCCAATACCAAATTTAAATACAAAGGTTGAGATGGATGAGGAGGAAAGGTAAGGAATGAACATATTCGAGAATCTATAGAAGCGAAGACCTAAGGAGGCAGCTGTGAGAAGGTGCAAGAGGGTATACATTGAAGGATCTAAGAGGGTAAGAAAAAGACCAAAGAGGACATGGATGGAATCTGTCTGAAAGGATTTAAATATACATATTCGGATCGGAGATATGGGTTTTAACAAATTAAAATGATGGAACAGAATCCGTGTTGCCAACCACAACTCGTTGTGAGTATACCTGGAGGTTAGCTCATTTAGTCAGGCTTGCACATTAATTGGCCCAAAGTCTGAACACCTCATTCTCTCTCATCCCCAGGACTGCTAATGGGCTAGCTGACATTTTGGCTAGAGGAGGAGTGCGTAGGGAGGGGCGACATGGCTCAGAGGAGTTCCGACGGAGGAGACATTGCAGGATTGAGTCATGGGGATGTTTGTTGCCGTTCTTATTCAGTGATTATGAGAGTGTTATGTTGAACCCTCTCGGGTCATAGTTGTTTGTATTGTTTGGATCTTGTTTTTTTTTTTTTTTTTGGCCCTTTTGGGCTCCCATTTGCACTTTCTTCCCTTCAATGAAAATTTCATTATCGATAATTAAAAAACAAAAGGCGAAATGTATATTATACAACTACTTGATTTGACAGAAATCCATAGGATAGTTACTGCCCTGATACGCTTCTGATAATATAAGTGAAGCATCTTTTTACCAGCATCCAAAAATCCACAGTTTTAAATGAGGGATAAGACAGTTGTCCACTGCCTCAACAAGATGTCATCTTAAGCTATTCATCCATGTAGATTCTATAAGACTATAGTTAGTGAAACGAAGGAGAGAGAGAGAGAGAGAGGGAAATTGGTCTTTTGCAAGCCAACTAACATGAGCTGAAATAGCCAAAAAAATAAGATAACTGATACCTCTGGGGTCATTAATAGCTTTAGATTCAGCACAGCAAATCATAAGCACCTGCTGCCTCAATGATAACCTCAAAATAGCTGGAGGTTCATGGTCCTTCAACTTGTTGTAAAACGCACCAGTAACTAATCGGTAAATTTGACCATCACAAGTTCTACCTGTTCTCCCTTTACGCTGGTCAGCCTACAGCAAAACTTTGAAAAAAATTAATGAAGTCTTTGTAAGAAGAATCTGAAACCATCCATCAGATTCTTTAACTACCTGGGATTTAGACACCCAAACAAGCTCTGCTGAATCCTTTTTCCTATTATTGTCCCAAAAGACTTGCAAAGAACGGCACGAGTCAATAACAAAGGCCACTCCAGGTATTGTGACAGATGATTCAGCAATATTTGTGGCTAATATAACCTGTACAAGCATCAACTTTTCAGAGAACATGAAAAAATACCAAGACATGCAATCAAGTACAAATAATTCACAGGTCCTAAAAATTTTCAATTACTGTTAAAAAGATAAAAGGAAATTGGATAAGAGACTCCAGATATTGCCTATCCAAAACTTCAAACTAAAAGGATTTGTTAACAAGCATGTGGAAAGAACTTGCGGAGAATCAGCATAGAAGTTCCATTTCCCATTAAATTACCATGATTTGAATTTCTGGTGAAATTTTGAGATATCAGCACTTTGTCTTGATCCATTTCAAATTGTCAAGTTTCTTTCCATAAAAAATTAAAAATAATGGATATATGGCAACAGTGCCAAACAATATCAACGGGTTGAAAAACCTCAGCCAGGACGCAGATACCAATAGAAAGAACTTCATTCCACATCATTCAGTTATAAATCACCACTGCTCCAGATCCATATTAATAAAGAAAAATTTAAATGTATTTCCAGGACACCTTAATCTTCAGCCAGAAATTACTAATGAATCAATCCAATAATTTTGCACTAGACACCGCTGCGAATTCCTTGAAAAAACAATATACACAGGAGCAATCAAAAACCAAAATAACATTTTGCAGAGAAACCCCAATTAATAGGCAGTTACTTTTAGTTTATGCTTTGATCCAACTATTTGTGGTCATCTTAGACAAATTCCTTCCATTCATTCCACTTTATCAAAGGAAATGTTCTTCATTATTGAGTAAATCAAGATACCATTACACTAAATAGAAATTGAATATACAAAGCTAGTGATCAACGGGAAAATAGAGAAGCTAAATCAGCTACATTCATCTGCCTCCCATCTAGGCCAAGGGTTAGAAATATATATATGTATGTATGTATGTATGTATATGTGTGTGTGTGCATGTATCAATATGCAGCCTTAAAGAAGGATGAAACAGTCAATAATACCTTGCGATGAGACTTCCATATTTTCATAGCCATTAGAGCTTGTTCAGTGTCAATACTGCGATGTAAAATATGAACTTTGAAAGAAGAACAAAGGGGCCTTAGAAGGAACCATTGCTGCTCCAGTGAATAGTATGTTGGAAGGAAAACTAAAATGCTCTTTTCTATATCTGGCTCAGTTTCATGGATGTGCAACACTAAATCATGAATAAGTTTGTGTACTTCAGGTTTGACTTCAGCATCAGAAGAGGAAGGGTTCAGCCCAGAACAGTATCTCTCAGACGAGGATTC